>VDFB02319214.1:0-24006 GCA_007258455.2 Sequoia sempervirens
CTCTCTTGGTTTGTGTCCCCTATTTCAATGGTGATGGCGTTCCTCTTTGACCTCTTCTTGGCCCATGTACTTTTGGGTAGTGTCCCTAGTTGCTTCGTGTCATTCTTAGATGGAATGGTTTGTTTTCTAATGTTTTCTGGCCTTTCTTTGGTTGAAAGGTGTGTTGCTTTGTTGGGTTTGTTTCTTGTGGCCTATCTAGGTTGTTTCATTCTTCTCCAGACTTGGCTCTTGGCTCTGGGGAGTGTTGTCTCTCTACAACATCCTTGGATTTTGTTTTGGGATTTGGTAAGCCTCTAAGAGGTTGTGTATAATTTTTTTTTGCTATGGAGGATGGTTTGGAGAGGTTTTCTTCCCTCGTTGTTGTTGTGTGTGCTTTCCAGGACTCTGGTGTGTCCTCTATCTCTTACAGTTTGAGGAGAGTGGGTGGCTTGGGTGTGGCTTTGCTTCCTTTGTTCTGTATGAGGCTGTTGGTGTTTCATCGGCCTGAGTTTCTAGTGGTAGGCCTTTGTAGGACGTTGTTTCTCTTCTTGGTGGGGGTTGTGACTGTGTTGTGTGGGGGGCTAGATTTTGTTGCTCCCCTCTCCATGTATGGCAATGGCAGGGTGCTTATGTTGGTGTGCTCTACTCAGTGTGTGGGAACTTTTGGGGTCCCATTGTTGACCTTTGGTTCTTCCCCTTTCGTGGGGTCTAGTGGGGACTTGTGGTCTCCTATGGTTGTGCTCTGGTTGAAGCTTGTTGGTTTCTCGTTGGTGTTTTCCTTCGGCATTATCTAGTTGGCTCAGACGGGTGGTTTTTTTAAGCTATTGGATGGGTGGATTTTTCCTCCTTGTATCATGTTCCATGTCCTAGTTATGCCTTTGGATATGATGTCTTTTTTTTCTACTATCACTTGCCTCTGCCATGTTCTACAACTGGCTTCTTTTGAGGTGGAGTCTACTTCTATTGAGGGGAAGCCCACTCCTTTTTAAGTGGAGTTGGTTTTTTTTTTTATGGCAGAGAGCTCTTTCCTCTCTTATGAATTCCTATTGAGGTGGAGCTTGTTTGTGCTGGTGAGTGGTGGCTTTGGTTTGGATGGTTTTCATTTTACCCACTCCTATAGAGGGGAGACCTCTCCTTTTGAGGTGGAGCTTGGGTTGGTTTACCTCATGGGTGGGTGTTGCAAGTTGGATAATGCTTTTCTTTGTTCAAATTTGATCTCTATCTCTGGTTTTCCTTCTTTTAGTGGTTGGGTGACTAGTATAAGGTTGGTCTACTATGATTCAACTGCTACAGTTTTTTCTCCTGTTATGGTGAAGCCCTCTCCTTTTGAGGTGGTGCCTGGTTGGTTGGTGCATTTTCAAGATTGTTTCTCTATTGTAAAGGGTGATTATTACCCCTATTTTGGTGGGAATCCATTAGGCTCAGTTTTGGCTAACTTGAGCGAAAGGTATGGTGCAGTCTAGTTGTTGTAGGTGGTTGGTGGTTTGGTTGTTTTTGGCAATCTTCAAGGCTTGTTGAGTGGTGGGTTTCTCTTTGGCTCATAATGTTTCTCTACAAAAATGTGTGATTCTTACCACTCTTGTAGTAAGAAATTGTTAGGCTCCTTTTTGTCTAAATTGAGTGGAAGGTCTATTGCAGTCTAGTTGATGCAGGTGTTTTGTGGCCTAGTGGTTTCAGGTAGTCTCTTGGGCTTGCAGTATTGTGGGTTGTTTCTTGGTTCAATAGGACTGGGTTTTTTCCTAAGAGGTCAGTTGTTCTTGGTGGTGGGGCCAAGTTTGGGTTGTTAGTCTATCTTTGACTTAGGACTGTTGTTGGTTCTGAGTGTTCTTTACTCTTGGTCTCTGCTGACCAGGTGTTGTTTGGGTTTCTATTGTGCTACTATGGTGTCTCCACGGGTACTATTTCACTAGAAAATTTTGAGACTTTGTTGTTTGGAAGTTTCCTTCTCTTAGTTCTGTTAAAGGTTCTTGGTCCTTTCAAAACCTTGCTTACCTTATCAAAAACACTATGATTTGCATGGAAAAAAACTCTTTCGAGTGAAAAACCCCACACTCCAAAAGCCACCCAATATATTATTCATAAATCACAAAGACTACAATATACTTGCAAAGCAAGCTTCTCATAGGAGTATCACCAAATAGAGATCCAAAGGCAACACAACCACTATCAGACTCTCAAAATACATCACACTACAAAAGCCATAATACAATGCCCTCATAAAATAGGGTTTCCTTCTAGGGGAAAGTCAAGCTAATAAAATATCAATTGTTAGATATGAGACCTAATGATGAACGGTCCAAATTTACAATAATAAAATATAAATAAAATTTAGATTTCAAGCTCGTAGGGGAGACCCCCTATGCCCCCGCATCGCATACGTATCAACAATACCTTATGTAATTGCAAGGTTAAGACACATTTTCCCAACAATAATTTTTTCCTATCCTTGGTGATTTCCAAGATTAATTCCATCCTAGGGGAGAGGATGTAATTCCCACCCATGTGTTGAATATTTCCTTATCTCAAGTGATGTTGAACATAAGATCTCCTAGGTGACCCAAATTAGTAAAAGAGTTGATCCTTCAATAGTGGGTACTTCCCAAAATTTATTGAGAAAATCTTCTAAATGGAATTTATTCCTCTTGGTCTTCATTTCCTTCTTATCATCTCACTTTGGAGGTGTATTTTATACCTTGAAATTTATCCACTCCTCTAAGGTGGAATGTGTATGTTGTTGTTTCATCAACTAGTTAATTTTTAGATTGAATGAGACCTTATATTTCCTAATTGACCTAACCCTTGAGTAGGTAATCTTAATGATGAGATATCATTCCCACTTCCTCTTGGATTATGATTGCATCATCTTAGGATGTGTAAGAAACATGTGTCACTTTCATTCTATTCCTTGTGTTCATGAAATTACATGATTGTAGAATAGTGTCCAATATTCATAATAGAGGAAAATACATTCTCTTATATGAGCATTGTGGTGATTTTATCATATGACAGTTAATTATTCCTCTTGTATTTGATTCTTGGAGCATTGGTGTTGCATAAATTGAGTACCCTTGTGTTCAATCATGACATCTTGAGTGTATAGGCATGTTGATATCAGATGTATTACAAAAAAATTGTGAATCCATTTTTGTTTGCTAATGTCTTGAAAAAAGTATTGGTGCATTATAATTGGATACTGTAGAATAGCCAATAATAAAACTAGACTAATGCAATGAAAATGAGAAGGGAATCCAATTCAAAATATCAATCATAAAATAGGCTATTTTTGGAAAAGGAATAAGGAAAAATATTGTTGAAATCGCAATAGACCTAGGAAAGTGATGGTTACGAATAAATGGAAGTCAAAATGACACTTTTGGCCATGAAATAAAACCTATATGGTCATGAAACAATAGAATGATGGTGTATAAATATGTGCAACCATGACTTAGTCCAAGAAAAAATAGAAATCAAGTTTATAAAAAATGAAATAAATTACAAAGAACACAAAAATATAGAAAATAGCACATAAAACACAAATACACAAATAAACATAAAATGTTGGCATCTAGCCTAGGAAAAGGGTGTTAGGGTTAGAAGCATATATTTGACAATTAAATGCAGATTTGATCAATAAAATAGAGAAATAAAACACACAGAAAAATTATAACATAAACAAGACAACACAAAGAATTTAATATGGTTCACCCAATCCGGGCTACATCCACAAAACCATAGCCATCCAATGATTTTATTATCCAGTGAAAAACCTATTACAATCTCGTGAATAATTGTTTTTTCTACATACTGTAACACCCATCCCAACCCCTTTTAACAAGCCTTTTAGAAGCTTCCAGAAATTAGGGTTTTACAAAGTCATTTTTTTTCTTTTCTTTTTCGGTGATTTTTCCTTTTTCGCCGACGACGCGAAAAAAATGATATAGCAAAAACAAGACAACACAAAGAATTTAATGTGGTTCACCCAATCCAGGCTACATCCACAAAACTGTAGCCATCCAATGATTTTATTATCCAGTGCAAAACCTATTACAATCTCGTGAATAATCACTTTTTCTACATATTGTAACACCCATCCCAACCCCTTTTAACAAGCCTTTTAGAAGCTTCCAAAAATTAGGGTTTTAGAAAGTCATTTTTTTTCTTTTCTTTTTAGAAATTAGTGTAAGTCGTTTATTCAAAAGAAAATTATATGAGAATCTATAGTGGTGGCAAATAGTCATATTGCATTTTTTTATTGTCTTCAATCCTTTATTCACAATTTGTTGAATTGGCTCACTTAGTGGCTTGAATGAGAAGAAAATGACCCTTACTAATTACCTCAAGTCTTACTAGATTGATTGCAAATGTAATGCTTGTGAGATGATGCTCATTAAAGCATATAAAAAGTTCATTTCATTTTAATAAAGTAAAAGTAAATGAAACAATTAACAAGAGCTTCCCAAATGAGCTCAAGAGTAAAAGAAGTAATAAATCTCATTTCATGTATCCAAATGAGTGCAATGCATTTACATCAAGGATCTTTACATCAATACATATGCATATGGGAAAAGCGCATCAATGAGTTTCCATAAAATTCATTCATATTCAAATGAAATCAATAAGTACTTCAATCATTACATCTATTTCAATGTTACATCAAAATCTTTCATTTAGTACATCTATTTCAATGTTGCAATAATGAGTGTCAAATAAAGTTACTTTTACAAGTGGGCTATACAAGCCTTCCAAGAATAATACATAAGTACATCAATAGCATAAAAAACTCTGAACCTCAACTGCCATGACACCACTGGTCTTCTTGCGAGTTGGGGCCAAGAGTGTGATTAAGGTGCCTTTTCTGCCCAACCACGAAGTGCATGACTTCCCCGAGTTCCTTCCTAACTCGAAGAAATCCCTGGTCCTGCATGAGGAGCCTAGAACCTGACACAATAAAATAGGAGGTAACTCTCGATGAAAGCCTGGTGCCTATATGCATTCCTAACATGAGAATAACATATTTCTTGCAACAGGAGGTGGCAGAGACCTACATACATTTATTTCTAGGCTTTTATTTCCATCTGTTTCAATGTTAAATGTGCTTGGCCAAGCATAAATAAAAAATAAATAAATGATAGTTTTAGAAAAGGTAAAACTACCGTCTCTATGGGTCCACCTTCGACATCCTATCCAGGAAGTTTCTCAAAATACAGTAAATAAAGCATTTATCCATCTAGTTTTCTTTCAATTATACACATTTCTACTTCCAAAGAAATTCACACAAAGATTACCAAAATTCGGATTACTTTCTTATTTAACAGGAATATGTCAACAATTTTTAGAAAAGAATAATAGGTTAAATTTAAAGAAAAGGGAACAATTTCATACATGTTTATTCAAAGAGTTAAAAAATCAGGTTGGCAATCTATTCACTCTTCTAGTGGTGATATTAATAAAGCTTTCATCTAAATGAGGTGTAATAATACTTTTGTATGCAACTTTTTGTCTTTTATATTTAAAAAGTTTTCTAGTTTATAAAAGCTTTTTCTGTAGATTATGTTTGCTGACTAAAAATGTTCATCTACAGCTTCTTGTATAGTCTTTTTGTATATTTCACTAAGATTTGCAATGATGTATGGTAATTCATACAATGCACCATTATTCACGAATAAAACAGTTTTAGAAATGAATAACAATGTAGATAATCAGATTTGTATATGTAAACACAAAAACAGAGTTATTTATATGCATATGATTTACATCTCTCTAAGTTTAAGTTTTAAAATGTATAAGCTCTTACACCATGCTATGCTTTTTGTATGTTTCCAATGGCAGTAGGTAATGTTTTCTAAAGAAAATAGGGATATTTATGTCTATATATATTTATGTATATTTATGTGTGTATATATATATATATATATATATATATCTGTGTGTGTATATATATAAATATCATGCTTTATATGTCCAAAATTATTTCAACAGATTTTAAAAAAAATACAAATACCACAAGACTATGTTTTCAGCATCATGCCATTGATAATGGTAAATGTTTTCTGCAATAACCAGAGATATGTATTTATCTGTGTATATAAATATATAAATTTGTGTGTGTATATATATATATCTATATAATTTCAGAGATATTCCATATATAAATTTGTGTATTTGTATATATGTTTACATCTTTGTTGACAACAAAATTCGCAAGGAGTCCATACGCAAATAAAAATAAAATCAATGAACGCATATGACAGGTCTAAGGGAGGCTGACGCCTCTCCCATGAAGAGAGCACTGCCTGTGAGGGGGCAGTGCCTCCTCCACAAGCCTTGTGGAGAGTGTTGTCCCTCTCACAGCACCACCCCTTCCTCCATGGGATCGGACTTGGGGTAAACCCCCATTTCGATATCTCATGCTTTATAAAACAAAAACCCAATGAAATATAAGAGCAGTCTGTTGCTTTGTTCACAGAAATCTAAAAAAATTAGGTCTGTAAATATATAATATATTAATATTTATAGATATATATATATATATTTATATACATGCATAGGAAAATATGTGTATATATATATATATATATATATATATATGTTTTCAGAATTGCAACGTCAAGATTTAACAATGAGAAACAAATTTACAGACCATAAATGCTAAGGAGAAAAGCCCCAATCTGAAAGTGAAGAAATTATGCAATTTCTTTCAATGCACACAAAAGTATGGAGGATTTTCTCAATTTTCACAGTTTTGCAAACAATTTCAAACACTTGCATTCAAATTATTTAGTAGTATTATCATATTTCAAACAAGATTCATGGAAAAAGAATGGAAAACCTAGTTATTTTTCTTCTAGCTATAGATGCTCTCCAAATAATACTTCTATTTGCCTCTTCTTGAACTGATTTTCTGAGATAGTTCTCCTTCTTTTTCTCTTTTCCTGTTGCTTTACCAACTCCTTATTTTCCTACTTTTCCAAAAAGATTCATTCTGAAACCTCTAATTTTGATAAATGGAGCATTTTCTTGGCAGCCATTAGAGCAAACTTGCAGAGCTTATTTTCAAGAACCGTTACCTCTCTCGGGAAGTTCTTTCCCTTTTTAATAATATTTTATTTTCTCATTTCTACCCTAATCTTCAAAAAATGGACTTTAAAAATAAAAATAAAATATATAAATCTTTTTGTTTTTCACTTCATATTCATAAATAAGATATATGTGAAAATAATCCACAATTACCGTAGCACAAATGATAAACATTTCAAAAATACTTACTTAATTACTCAATTTAAAGTAATTATTTATCTAATATTTAAATAAATATCATCTAATTATCATTTAATTTTATTATCACAAGAATTTAACACAAGTTAGAAGAAAATAGAATTTGCAGCATGGTAATCATTTAAAACTAAAATCAATAGTTAAATTTAATTTAATTCCTTTTACTTTATTATGTTTTTATTTCATTATTTATTTAATTTGACTAACTATTACCTAATTTTCAAATGATCAAAACAAACACACTAAAATTATCATTCCTAAATGCAATCTACATGAATCTAAGTGCTTGTGTGTGTGATCAAGAGGACATCCTGTTTTACCCTGTCAAGAAGCTAACCTCCTCTCCTTAATCACACCCTTGGTCTTCGACCACTTGCATCTCAAGTGCACTCAAGCACACAACAATAACCTAAATTAGTATCCCATAAAGATATAAATCAAAATAATATAATACTTTTAATTCAAGTATTTCTATTCTATTTTATTTTGCTTCATCCTCAAAGTAAAACGCATTCATTACTAAACAACTTTTAAAGTAAACACTTTCATATTTCTTCACACCAAAGCACCATAGTATTTATTATTATTCTATCACACACATTAGTTCATATAACAAATCCACATAAATCAAAAGCAAGGAGCATCACCGTTCAAGACGTGACACATACAACACAAGTTGATTTCACACAAATATCAATTTCACACTATGAAGTTGAACCAAATTGATTTCAAGCCACAATTTTCCCCAAATCAAAATAGAGCTTAGTCTACTATATGCCAAAACACTATACGGCCAAATTTGATATCAATGAGCTATTTTAGGTCATAAAGTGACAATTAATTTGTAGTCCAACAACACCAAGCCACACCTTGAGCTAACTTTAACACTTCTTTGTTATTTTGAAATGTGTGCTAGTCTATTTCAAATTCCATTATCTCAACTAGTAATTCAAGTCTATTAAAATTAAATATAATTACCATAAATCAATTAATAGATCTTAGGATATTTATTAAATATTATTTTATTTTCCTTCATATACATAAATCTATATTTAAAAAGCTAAACTAATTTATAAAATATTGAATAAATGATAAGGCATGATATTGTAATAGTGAATTTGCATACTCTATACTTTTCTATTTAGTTTTTGGTCTATTTTGAGAGAATGGGTTAATACATTTATATATTGATAAATGGTGCAATCTTGTTTAAAGTTGGACTCATTCCTTTAACCTTTACTTATCCCCATACACAAACATTCTTATGTATTTATCTATGTAGTATCCATTTTTACACATCTCTTTATAAATACCACACTCATTGCACCCTCTATGATTAGACAAGTATTCCTGGTACAACTTTATTGTTTAATTTTCATGGGTCATTTTTTCAAGTTTAAAATTGATCTTGCATCTTCAAATCTAACCTTTGAGTTTCTAGAATTAAAATTAAAAATTTGGCCAACTCCTACCTATTTCACTAGCTATTGTGAGCTATCCAAACACATGTTTGTTTGATTAATAGCTATGTACACATATTTGAAGGTATTCAATTGCATTCATTTTATCATCTAAGCCTCTTATATTCAATCCTCTCTTGTCTTAGAGAATTTAAGGAGCAATTATTAAAAGAGCATTTTAGTTTGGTGCACTGAAATGAATCAAAGTTTGCACATTCATTATAGGACATTGATTGCTATATGGTAATCATTTGCAGAACTATAAAGCCATTATTTTTGGGGTCTTGACCTAGGAGAGTGTGCCCCTTGGTGGTTTTGGAAACCTTGCCAAGGTATTCAAATACTACTAATCTTCAAAGTAGAGCATAGACAATATGTTTTGGTAAATCAAAGAGAAGAAGCACACCTAAGATCAAATTGGTGTATTAGAGGATGGATCCACAAAAAACAAAAGTGATCTAGAGTTATGGAATCAATCCTAAACAAAGCATAAATCTTGCATAAAATCCTAAGATAAGCATAGATAGAGAGGATCCACTTTTCAATACATATACATCAAGATTGCAACATCTACAGTAAAGTTTTACATCATCTTCATACATATAATTAAATATCCTAATTTTTTATTCACTTTTATAATTAATATTTAATTTTTTATATTTATACCCACAATTATCATTCAATTAATCTAAATTATCTTATACTTATGTGTTTCTAGTCTTATCAGCCTAGCTTGATATTTATTTTTTCAAAACTAATTATAAAATTATATTGTTGCTTAGAAATAAGAATTTTTTATTTGGTCCACATCTCTATCAATATATCTTTAGAGGTAAGGGTGCAATTGGTAGTGAACATGTGCAATTGTCCAAATCATCTTCCAAACTTAAATGCCACTATAACATTTTTGGCCTTTATATTAAATGGAGGACATAAGAAGGGACACAACCCAATTTAAAATGGATTTGTGTCATACTCTCATATGGGCGACCATTAATATGCATTTTAATGGAGAATAACAATTCCAATATATATTTAATGGTTGGAAAAAATATTTTGTAATTTCTTTTAAACTGATTAATTTTCAAATCCAATTATTTATTGTGAATAAAATTGATGTATTAAAGGGTGGATCAACAGACACAAACATGATCTAGAGTTGTGGAATCAACTCAAAACAAAACACAAATATTGCATAGAATCATAAATGAAGTATGAATACAAAGGATCCACTTCCAGTTCAAAGTTCATCTAGATTGTATCACCTATAATAGATTTTTACATTATCTTCATACATAAAACAAAATACTCTAATTGTTTTATTTATTTTTTATAATTAACATCTATTTTTTAAATATTTTATAATTATACCCACAACAATCATCTAAATAATCTAAATTAACTTATATTTATGTGTTCTATCTTATTACCCTATCTGAAATTTTATTTTTTTGAAACTAAATATATAATTATATTATTGCTAAAAACATTTTTTTTAATTTTTTTTACCACATCTCTATCAATTATATCTTTAAAATTGCTAGTGAACATATGCAACCGTCCAAATTTTATTCCAAACTTAAGCTAGTGTAACATTTTTTACCTCTTTATCAAAAAAAATGGACATAAGATGATACAAAACCCAATTTTAAAATAGGTTTGTGTCATACTCACATATGGGGGACCAGTACCATGCATTTTAATGGAGAATCTAACTCCAATATAAATTTAATGGTTGGAAAAAATATTGTGTTATTTCCTCTAAACTAACTAATTTGCAAGTGCAATTATTTTATTGTGAATAATATGTTGGCTTATAATGGATTTTGGATGTATAAAAGCTGTCAGATTTAAAATATCTTTGATAGAAAATGGTTACTTGGACGGAAACAAAGAGGAGGAGAGTCCCTACTCTATATATTTTTATATTTATTGGTGTTTCATTACTCATCAAATTGTGTCTTATTAAGAATAGAGGAACCAGATTACAGACAAACAGACGGCTGAAGAGCAGTAAAAAAAACAATCAATCACAGCAGAACACCCATAAATTCAGAGCATTCAACCAGCTGTAACAAGAACAGCCATATGCCAGCTATGACTAAAAGAAACAAAGCTGCTAATCATAGAAATAATGAGGTTGAAACAGAGGACAGCCATTGTAGCGCCAGGCTGGAGAACCAAAGAAGAGAAGATCCAAGTTTCACAAGATTGCTTATGTTTGACAGCTACTATATGAATATGGTTTTGTTTTTTTGGTGGGGTTGGTAAGGATTTTTTAATTATTAATTAATTGGTGAGGGATTTAAAGGTTGATAAATAGAAGAAACACAATTATTTAAAATATAAATAGATAATAATTATTGATCAAAAGTTAATAACCTTTCAAAAAATCAATTGTAGGGATTTCAATTGTTAAGTTTGTATTTATGATTCTCTTTAATCAGTCATATTTTGTGTCATTATATCCTCTACAGTTTGAAAAATATTAATTGCATCGACCCAACTTCTAATCTCATAGCCCAAAGTCACTCCTTAGCCAACCATATCCTACACCACCACCTCCCTACAACTTGCCAAAGAGCTAGATGTAGGAACCCCAATTGCCAACCTTGCACCCAAGAACCACTCTGTAGTTAGTCATATCTTTTATCACCACCTCCTCTTTATCATCAAGACTAGCACCAAAAAAAAAACCCACAAAAGCATTATCCAAAACTAGGAATTGTTTACCATGAAAAATCTCCACTTTCTTAGCCCTCACCAACTTAGCCGAGCCAAAGAGAGGAAAGAGTAGGCACGAGAGACTTCCAAGTGCCCATGAGAGTGGATCACCATCAAATTCTCCTCAATTTGTGTCAAATTAGTGTTGTACGCTTTCACTTCCCATAGTCTTCTATATGGTGTAAGTGTTTTCTTTCCAGGATGATGTCTACCATAATCAGCATCACCACAAGACCAATATCATTTTCCTCCTCACTATTTCACCCATTCAACATAGGATCTGCTCCAATAAAATGCATTGGTATGTAGAGTCTGAGTAGTCAAACATGTTGCTCAACAACTGGCACAACAACCACTAATGTCTACACATAATATTCAAGGATGGAGGCCTTCAATCTAGAAGACTCATAGTATTCAAAACTAGTATCACCAAGAATGCCTTTAATAAAACCAAGGGCAACCAACTCTTTACAATGGAAAATGGTACCCAACTTGTGATTCGAAACTCTACACAAAGTTGGTGATCAAAAGGCTTGGAAGAGCCTTGTCTCTTGCCATGTCTACGCCAAACAAAACCAATAGAAAATGACCACCTCAAACTCCACTACCACATTATAGTTCCTCCACCCAACATACATAACAAAGGGTAGGAGACAAGAGAAGGTGTAGGCTTCCCAGCTTAAAAAATTATTCTCATGCTTTGGTGATAGTCATGTCTAGCATATACACCACCCTTAAACTCCAATCACACAAAGCATCACCATGACAAGAAATAAACATAAGCTTGACATCATCAAAAGTCTCAACATGTACAATTTCTTACAAAATTTTGTGGTCTAAATACTAAATGCCCCTTAATTCTTGACCAAGTGTCAAGAGACACACTGTACAATGTTGTCAATCAATCTTAATCCACCCTCTTATTGGCTATAAATTTTTCTACTGAATTTTCTTCCCTAAAATAGTGTGAGAATATGATCTCATCAAACAAGTTTCTTAACACTTGTACCTCCTCCAAAAGTATAATGTTTCTAAGTGGAGAAATAGCCTTGCCAAAGGCTACAAATGACAATAAGAGAGACACCCCCAATAAGTAGTTTCTTGTAGCTAAGCAATAAAGCTAAAAATATTTGAGCAACAACAACTTCCCACTAAGCCTCATTATTAGTGCAACATCCTAAAGAAAGAGATCCACTATGAACAAAATAACCCTCCTCATTTCTAAGCACCACACCTAGCCCTACCAAAACCAAATGACCTCTTGAAGGACTATCAAAACTTAATTTAAGAATCCCTTGAGGGATCTCAACTATATTATCTTCTTTCTCTCATACTTATATCTTACCCCATCAACAAGGGTTATGTATTGATCAATAAATTAAACCATATTTTAAAGAGTTATTATTAATTATATCTTCTAACCAATCAAAATTAATTAATATTTATCTAATTTTTTCTATATATAACATTCAAATAGTAAAAGATACTCATTGAATTGAAAATGACAAAAATGTGTTTTATCCTGAATGTTATTGGATAAAAAGTTTGGGGTCATATTACTCCTATGAGTAGCCCAAATTAAGAATAGTTATGACTTTATTTCAAAATATAAGGTGACAAGTATCTAATCTTTCCTATTTTTTTGAAATTGATATAAAAACTTATATCATTTTCAAGACTATTTGAATAATAAATAAATATAATGTTACGAAAGAAAAATATAATGCTATAATTGTCCTAAATAATACTTTATTGTACAAAGCATGAGAAAAGTGACAAGTGTAAGATTTTATATTTTTCAAGTTAATAGTTTTTCTATTTTCAACATTTGGCAAGTGGAACTCAATTTAATACTTTAATGATCCTAATAGTATTAGATAGTTATTAATGAAATAATAAATTATACATTAATTTATCATACTAATATTATTAGTCAATAGATCAAGAACTTGTTAGTCAACATAGAAGCATATGCAAGTGTGTCTAATGATGCTATTGCAAATCAAAGACAGTCCAATTGACTATGACCATGCAACGATAGGCCTAAACCTAGAAATACCATTTTATTTTTTCCCACTACTTTTAAATTTATTTCTTAAAAAAACTAAGTGCATTGTATATAGATTTTGTTTCAAAAACAAAAAATTGATAGTCAAAGCATAGATTAACAAACCTATTAACACATAATTGTAACAAATTTATGGATTTGACTGTGTGTAATTTTTTACCATCAACATTTCAGATGAAATTTCATGATCTATCATTAGGATATAGCAAGAGAAAAGAGAAATGAAGAGATAGTAGCAGACCAGACACTCTAAATAGAGGAAGGGAAAGGGTATAAGATCCAATAAGATAGGAAGGAAAGGAAAAGAGATGAATAAACACCCTTACAATATAAAATCACTAAAAACTAAATCTATGTAAAATTATATATAAACTTATGTGTTTTTAATAAATGTTTATATATTTACAAAAAAAATACTTAATGCATGAAAAAAAATCAAACACATCAAAATTAAAATAATAATAATAGTAAATAAATATTAATTTAAAGAACAGGAACCAAATTACTAAATATATGTATATACATACACATATACCTACATACATACATACATATACAAATCTATGTGTATGTGTGCCCATGGATGCATATAGTCATACGAACTACAAACATATAAACATACCTACCTAAAAGCATACATACATAGATACATACCTATGTACAAACTTACATACACCCAAACAAACACACAATTATCCCATATGTATAACACCAACACATATATATGCATGCTCACATACACACATAAATACAAACAAACATGCATAAAAAACATAAATAAATAAATACATAGACACTTAAAAACAAACAAAAAATATTACACACATATATACATACACTCATACAAACCTACATAAATAGCCACAAATAAGAAAACTACACCCAAACCTACACATACATACATACATACATACAAACACCCATACAAACACACATACATACCTACATACAATCAAATATACATACAACACGCATACATACATACAATCTACTTACAATCAAACATATCTAAACATATACAAGCAAACAAACATACATGCACATACATACATACCTAATCATATACAAACAAGTAAACATACAAACATAACTACTTACACACATATTAAAAAAAAATACACATTAAAAAACACATGCATACATACAAAACTACAATCATACAAACCTAAATACAAGCCTACCTATATGCATATATACATACTTACATACACACCTATACATGTACCTACATACAACATAGCAACATACATACACACATACACATACCTACCAACATACACTCATACAAACACAAAACAAACATACAAACACACATACATGTCAAAAACCAATCTAACAAAATAAATAAATATAAACCTACCAACACACATACACACATACACACAAATACACACACAAACAAAAATACATACACACACACACATATACATACAAATATACGTATACATATACACATGTATGTACATGTATATATATGTATAAATAAAGGAAAGACAAGGCTTATAAACAAAACTAAAAACATGAAAATAAATAAAACTATATACCAAAACAAGAGAGAAAACCCATATATGTCAAGGGAAGGCCCATTAAGGAAGAGAGGAGGAAGAAGTGATTGGAGAGAAGGTCAAGAAAAATGGAAGGAAAGAAGAGGATCACAAGGTGGGGGGTAGCTGATTTTTGAGGTGGTTTAGAAGAGGATGCCAAGTGAAACTCAGATTCCAACCACTATAATGGTTGATGTTTGAAGGATGAATGTGGATTTCAATGGCTTCTTTTAGTTTCTTCTTGAAGTATTTTTCCTCCTTAAGTAGGTTTTGGGTGTCTTATAAAGAGTTGTGGTGTTCATTCTCAGAGAAGTGCTTTGCCAAGGCTGATTTTAAGACTTGTTCATGCCTTATGTCTATATAATGCTCTTTTATTCTAGTGCTAACCAAGTGGCCTACCAATCAAATTTGGTC
Source organism: Sequoia sempervirens (assembly GCA_007258455.2). Taxonomy (NCBI): domain Eukaryota; kingdom Viridiplantae; phylum Streptophyta; class Pinopsida; order Cupressales; family Cupressaceae; genus Sequoia; species Sequoia sempervirens. Next base: position 15,465 of record VDFB02319214.1, read on the forward strand.
AATTTGGAATCTCCATTATTCCCCGATGGCTCGAACAGCTCCATGCAAGAACATGCACCAACATGCAAACTTGGACACCCCAACATGCAAGAGCATGGATTGATGAGTGGTCCCCACCTTGAGATGGATGCCTAGGATGGAATATTCCTCTAGGTTTCTCTAGAAACATTTACCAAAGTAAATTCACCTCCAAAATTACTATTACAAACTACCATAGGGGAAAATTGCAATATTTAGAAATTAAAATAATTAATTCCCCACACATTAACCTTTATTGAAAATACAAAACAAAGCAAGGAAATAATTTTGGTTGATGCAAGATTGTCGATGGCCATGGATGCTCCTACATCAAACATCCAAGGTAGGAAAAATTTTGTGAATATGGATTCACAAAATGCAGTTGAGTAGTAGTACCACCCTTTCAAATTGCAAGCAATTCTCAACAAACTCCATCACTGAATTAGTCAGAAGAATTTCTTCCTCCACCTCTTCTAGAACTTAGTCAGGAAACTTGTCCTCCTCCACCTAGTGTGCAATATATTCATGCTTCCTCTCATGGACTTATATCCACCATGGACCATCCTCCTCCTCCACATCTCTTCTTTATTTCTTTCCTTCTTCATGGGATCGAACCCACCACAGACTGACCACCTCCACCAAGTTCCTCCTGTACCATCATCTACAACCTCTATACACAAACATGCAACACCCACATACCAATCTGCAACTATAACTTCATCTACAACTCAATCTATTCTATAGAAGGTAAATAATCATCATTTTTAAACCCGAATTCAAAATAAATACCTCATCCTTCTTTGTTGCTCCAACATCATATTCTTCATCTTTCATTGCAATATTTATCTTCTCACCTCCATCGGCAAGTTTTTCAAGCCACTCTTCTTTTATTGACAGTAAATCTTCTTTACCCCCTTTATTTGTTGCAACCTTCTCGAGCTCTATCATTGCAACATCTTCATCTACAACAATTGCTACTCTTTCTTTGGCTGAAAATAATTATTCTATCTTCCTTATCTCCTCTCTCAGTACGGGATCTCCTCCTCCCTTGCCAATCACCTCATCATACTTAGGACACTCAAAGTCCATCATATCAACTTCTACTGCAACCTCTTCTTTTGCATATACAACCTCCTCATTCTCCACCATTATACTTTCAACAAGACATGTCTCAGCTTTAGGTTCATCAATTTCTTTGTCTTCATCCTCTTCTTCTTTTATGCCACATGCATGACACCCTACTGCATCATCTTTATTTCCTGCAATCAAAATATTATTAGAAAGATAATCACAAATACCTCCAACTCTCCTCTCTTCTTATTTTATCCTTTCAATATTTACTTCCATTTCTTTCACCTGCTACTTTATCTTTATCATTTCAACCCTAATACTTCTCTAATTTTTTCAAGTCTCTCTCTAATTTTCTCAAGTCCAGGAATCCTTAGAATCTATCCAATGACAATTCATTTTCTTCTTCCTCTTTTCCATCCTTAAGGCCTCACAAATTCTTAACACAAATTTCAAAACCTTAGGTTTTGCACATGTAAACTGCCTCACTTGGTAATATGTTTACAAATCCTCAACACTCTCCACCCTAGGTCCTGGTGCAAACTACCTCACATTGGCGCTTCTTCCTACACACTCAAGAAATCTCGCTCTGATACCACTGATGTAAGAGAGGGACCAACCCTCTAACGTAAACTCCCAACAACATAAGATGCATTAAAAAATTGTTTGTAACAACAACAAAAATCTGCAACAAGTATTCCTTCTTTGTTCATTCAAATCTCCTAAAAATTAATGGATTACAAAACATATATCTAGAATTGAATCGTGTGCAACCATATGCACTGATGTAAATCATCACAAATCTGATATGAGACTGAAATATAACAACACTAATCAAAATACAAATGGTCTCCCTCAATCTAGCTTCTTTCCCAAGCTTCTAGCTCCTTCAACCTGCAAAATTTTATAGGAAACCTTTGGTGCAATAAAGGTCTATATCACCAATCCTATTGTTGTTGGAAAACCTCTTCAAACTTGTAACAAAATTTCTTCTTCCTCTCTCCAAGAAAAGACACACCTCCATCCAAATCTAAAACAAACAACCACACCACAAATTGCACAAAACAAATGTAAGAAGGAAACATAGGATATCTATTATCTCTTCAATAAAATGAAATTATATCACATTCCTCATCATATGGGCTTACTAATTACATAATATGTAAAAAATTGGAGTCACAATCCTCTAGAAAATTTGGCAGCATCCTATTATGTTAAACTTCAACTCCAAAAATCCAACTTCTCATAGTGACAAGGCATCAATATATATAATTTTGAAGATGAGAATACCACTGTGGTATTCCAAAACAACATGCATATACCTCCTTGGAAATCCCATGCCCCTTTCGTGAATAATTCATAAAAATTAGTGAAAATTATTTATTGCACACATAGCCCTCATATGGGCGCCTAACTCATGACCAATAAAATTTGGTCAATTTGGAATCTCCATTACTCAATGGCTCTGACAGCTCCATGTAAGAACATGCACCAACATGAAAACTTGGATGCCCCAACATGCAAGAGCATGCATTGATGAGTGGTCCCCACCTTGAAATGGATGTGTAGGATGGAATATTCCTTTGGGTTGCTCTAGAAACATTTACCAAAGTAAATTCACCTCCAAAATTATAATTACAAATTACCATAGGGTAAAATTATAGTATTTTAGAAATTAAAATAATTAATTCCCCACACATTTTCCCTTATTAAAAATACAAAACAAAGCAAGGGAATATTTTTGGTTGATGCAAGATTGTCGATGATCGTGGATGCTCCTACATCAACATCAAGAGAGAAAAATAAATAATATAATACAATAATCTAATATGAAACCTCCTAGATCTAAATAAATACTAAAAATAATTCCCTCAAAAGAAGACAAAACTCCTCTGGGTGTCAATATGTCCAAGCAATCAACTAGAGTGTGAAAAATCACAAAATGAATAAAAGATAAATGGGGTTGAATCTAGAAAAGCTACATCTATAGATGTAAAGGGCTTCTCAATATCTTTCCAATTCCACAAAAATCGCATAAAAGGTTCAAATAGGTAGAAAATTATGAGCTTGGAAGTCAAATATGGAAATCTGGACTTGAATCAAAAAAATATGCAAAAATAACATTTACCACTATGAAGTTTTCATAACTAGTTTTGCAAGGACTATAAGAAGTCAAAATTTTGGTACATGGGTGAAAAGATATACCTATAAAAAGAAAAAATATTCCTTAGCAAGGCAAGAGTGGGCAAGGATAATGTTCTAGTAGCATTTTTTGTTAGTGACACATCATGAACATCAGGTCTAGGGGATGCACTAGTCACATCACTCATAGGGGCAGTAGAATTTTTAGTGGTAAGAGGGTGGTGATGCCTAACAGAGAAATGATGACAAGGGATGATGGTAGCAATGCCACTTGCTAGGTTTACCCCTATAGGCCTAGGTGTTACTAGTTGCTTAGACCCACCTATGATTGGGCACTATAAATTTACATTGAATTAGAAGCAAACAATTTTCAATTAAAGATTATATAAACCATACCTTCATATGTGATAGAGTACATCGACCCTTGATGTAGAGATGATACGATCTGTAAAATATTCATCAATATCACATATCAACAATGATAGTATCCTATGACACGACAACATACGAATTGTATGGATATGTATTGTAGGGATTCCATACAACTATCATAATTTATTTTCTACAATTTTCTTCAAAACCCCAAAGATGGTGAAAAACAAATTAGACTAAAAAAAAGAGTGCAATATATGAAAATAAGAGTTTTCAGGTGGCCTTTTGGAATCAATGGTGAGGTCATTTTTTCCTAAAAATACACCAAACGAAAGATCATTCCTGAACCACCCTATATCTAAGAAGGGCTTGTAGATCTAAAGGTCAGATACCATGTAAGAGTCACACAAGGACTCAAGCTCCCAAGATCACTTACAAAACAAAGTACAGCCTTACATAAGAGTAATAAAACAATAGATTGCTTGATTATAGATGTAAATAATGCTACAATGATCAAATGGATCAATGATACTATATAATGTACATATGAGGCCTTGCTTAAATAGGAAAGGTGAGGGGGTAAGTGACATAAGATTATGACATGTGTCACAATCATATGGCATGAGATAAAAAGAGGTAAGGATCCTAAGTGAACCCTAAGTAAGCTTAACTAACAAGTGTGAATAAGATTGGGGAGGTGAATCAGCTAGGTAATATCCATGTTCACGCCAATAATATAGTCCTAAATAATTCTTCTAAAGTTACTCACTAGAATAATTTGTAAGCTTGCAACATGTTATATCACACTTTCTAATGTATTATATCAATAAGGTTATGAAAACTTCTTTCTTTGTTGTCTAATAGTCTTAAATCCCATTTTCCCTTTAAGAGGCCCATTTTGGCACATGTGGAGGTCATTTTGGTGGAAGATAATTAGTTCAAAAACTTCTTCAAATGGGATAATATTGGTAAATGATAAAGGGATAATCCTTTGTCAAGAAATTCCCTAAATGCTAACTATACAATAATCTAATCCATGCTCCAACATAAGAACTTTGGTCTCTAAAATCCCCATGGCCATTTACTATTTGAGGCTTGGATTTAATTGGAAAGATCTCTCCACCATCTTTTCAAGGATATGTATTCATCACAAACACTATCTATTAGTTTAAAAAATGGCTTGAATGTGTGCTCCTTCAATCCACAACTACTATGTAATCTACAAGTTCTTACTTGATAATATAATTTCTCAAATTGGGCTTTCTATTGCCCTTGTTTCTAATATTGACACTTCATTTCGGAACAAAGATGTAAAGCAATTCTTTGAGGAATTTCACATTCAATAATTATTCTCCATACCATATTATCCTCAGTCTAATAATTAGGTTAAGGCTTCTAACAAAACAATCGAGAAAACACTCTATAAGACTATTAACAAACATTGCAATGATTAGCTTGCACAACTTTCTTATGCATTATGGGCCTATCATAAGAGTGTTTGTATAGCCACAAGTACAACTTTGTATAATCTCATCTATGGTATTGATTCAATCATGTCATTGGAGCTAGAGATCAATGATAACTTTAAGAAACTCCCCCTCTCCCCCCAAATCAAAAAAGATAAAATCCTAGTGAATCTTTCATTTTTTTGGAAAAAAAAAATTAATTTCTATTGGTGAATCTTTTTTTTTCTTTTGAAAAAATATCAATTTTATTGGAATTTTTTTTACAATACTAAATTTTTGTAGAAAATCTTAGCGAATCTTGAAAAATTTATAGGAAAATGAATTAATTACCATGTGAATCCTTCCATTTTAAAAAAATAAACTCTTATGGAAAAGTAGGGGCCTAAAAATGGAAATGACTGATGGCTTTAAGGGGTAGACTCTACAATATTTAGTTGTCCTTTGTTGATTTAAAATGTAATCTAACAACCCTTGTATTCTCTAAGGTAAAATGTACCTACAGTTTGTAATGCTCATGGAGTCCAAAATTTATTTTGGATTGTTGATCTCAATGGAGATCAACAATCGAAAAGTAATTTCGGACCCATGAATATTACAAGTTGTGGGCATATTTTACCTCAAAAATATAATGAGGGTTAGTAAATTATTTAATAAATCTATGGTTGCAACTAAAGATTGGTGATATGGCCCTAAAGAAATTGATAAATATAATATATTATTGGTGAATTAATTTATATTTCTATAGTAAATTATAAAATTTAGGTGAATCTGATCTAATCATCTATCGAATATTGTGGTGAATTTTTGAGTTAAAATTTTTAATAAAATAAGTGTTCTAGCATTTTAAAAAAGTCCAATTCTAACCCAGAGAGATGAAGTCAATTCTGTCTATGGGTGCTAGCGCTGCAATGATTATTTTTACCAGAGGCTCACAGAGCCATAGGGTAGAGGGAAGAAACGTTGGGCAGAAGATAACTGGGCGGCAAACAGGTGAAAAAGCAGTGGGAGGTGTGCACTATGACGAGTCGGGCTCCAGAGAGAATGCTGGTGGAAATTGTTTTGGGAGTGATAATGCCCTGCTGGAGCCTCACCTCCAGGTGACGAGGAAGGAAACTGAAGTTTTGAAGGCCAACAAAGCATCAATTCTCCTGCAAGAGGAGCTTGAGGATGAGGTAATGCATAATGTTAAAGTGTTTTCACAATTAGGACTAATTGGACGATTCAAGGGTTTTTGGCCTCGTCTGTGTGATCTCCATAAATGGATTTCTGAACACTGGGAACTCATTGTGGATGGTTGTGTTCAAATCTACCTAGCTTCTAGAGGTTATTTTATTGTTGTTTTTGAAATTGTGGCTAATAGAAATAAAGTTCTGTGTGATTACTTCTGGAGTTGGGAGGATAAATTTGCTTTGTCCTTGAAGCCATGGCATCCAACCTTCAACCCTGCAATAGAGACTTTTGATAAAGTACCTTTATGGGTGAGACTCCCAAACTTTCCTCTCCATTTTTGGTTTGAGTCATGTTTAGAGGCTATAGGAAATTCTTTAAGGGATTTTTTGATGATTGATGAGGGTTCTTCAAATCTGTTGCACTCCACCTATGCTCAGATTTTGGTGGAGATGGAAGTATCAAAGACACTCCTAGAAGAGATCTCAATCAAAACTTCCAAAGGATGTTGGGTACAACCCTTAGATTATGAAGGGGTGCCATTTTGATGCAGGAGATGCTTCCAAACCGGACATTTTGCTGCATAATGTGTAAAACCCAGATGGTCCAAACCAACCAATTGGTGGCAGGATGTCTCCCATAGACATTATGCAGTGGAGAAACAAAGTGGGAGTAAGGAAGAGCAGGGAAAGAATTGCTCTCAGGTTGTGGGTAACTCTATACCACTTCAATCGAATAGGGATGCAGATCAGCTAGGGGGGTCGGGTCATACTGAGATGCCCATTTCAAACTGTGCTAAGGTCGGGAGAGCTAATGAAGATGTGGCAAAGCAAAACCATCACAGTGCTAAAACTCCGAAGTGTAGGGAGAAATCAGGCACGGTGAAGGCATAGGAAAAAGGGGAGAGAAATGGAGTTGGAGAAGGTCAGTGTGGGAAAGCAATGGCTAGAGAACATGGAGAAACAAGGACACAACATGCTACATCTGAGAAACAGAGGAGGCGGCAAGGATGGAGAAGGGTCGGCATGTAGTGAAGGGAAAATATTTGGATTGGTAGAAGGAGGTTGCAAGGGTGGAGGACGGCTAGCAAGTTGTCAAGGGGAAGAAAGACAAGAATTTGAAGAAGGAAACTTTTGCTATGGTCCTCTGGTCTCAAACCAAGAGAAGACCAATTGTGCTTCGAATTTATAGACTTGTTAATAGGTCTCTTTTCAGGGTCTTATGGATTTAAGTGTGTTTGTGGGTTGTCTGTAGTGCTTCTTTACTTGGGTGGGGATCCACCGTTTGTAATCTTCTCTGGCTAGAGCCAGGAAAATCTTGATGTAAGTTCACTTTAAATTTTAATAATAAAAAAACTCCTATTACCGACTAAAAAAAAAAAAGTACTCTAGCAATTCAAATAAGGCTAAAATAAAATTTTGTAAAAATGTGGGGATTCGTGTCACCTTACCAGCTTGAACTTTTAGCCAAATTTTGATTTCCAAATTTCAACTATTAGCTAACTGGTGAATATTCACCATTTAAAAAATCACTACTAGAGATTTCATCCTTGTGTGTCTTGCTTCAAGGGCTTATTGATGATAATTCTTATCATAAGCATCATTTGCATGAGATTGAAATGATCAATGGGAATTGTATTGATGCTTTAGAGCATCTTCAAGCCTATCAAAAGAATCTAAATAGAAATTATAATCAATGTGTTATACTTCAATCTTTCAAATTTGATGACCTGGTCCTATATGAGAACAAACATAATTTAAATAAGACCAAAGAGAAAGATATTCCTAATTGGTTAGGATCCTTCATTATCACTTTTATTTATGGTTTTGGGTCCTTGATGTAGGAGCATCTGGGTATGTGCGCAATCGGTGTCACACAAAAAGAATATTTCAGTTTGGTTTGATTGCTTAAGTTTGCTTTTCATCTTCAGAATGCAACTTGATTTCGATGGTTATTGGAGGAAATTGATTGATATTTTGACATTGATTGTCAAATTTTCATATTGATTTTAACTCTGAACAAGCATTCCTTTTGCAATGTTTGATCGATTCGAAGAAGAAATCCACACTATGGAGGATATGTTTTCTAGAATAAAATGAAATGCAATGCATGAAGAAATGTCTACGCGGCCAAAGGAAGATGGAAAGGGGTTGATACTAAGAAATTAGTAAGAATAAAATGCAGATTTAGTTTTGAAAATAAGTAGACAGGTTGCCTAAGGGTCGGGTGGCATGTGAAAAGGAATACCTGAAGAATGGTAAGAGGGTGTGCCACTTCTGAAAAAAGAAAGACATTTTAAAACTTTAAAA
>VDFB02319215.1:0-32910 GCA_007258455.2 Sequoia sempervirens
CTAATTTTATCTCTACCGCTAACATTGGATGGTTAAATTAATGAAAGTTGCCAAACATTTGGACTGCATAACAAGGGAATGTTATAATGACAAATTAGCGATGTCAAACAAAATGGACCCATGCAAGTAAAGATTAATAGTAAAGAAGCTTGATTACTTTCATGATTCAAAGGTTTTGTTTCACTCATATACTTTTTTTTTCAAATTGACCTTCCACACCCCTTCCGCGTACCCATTGCATACCAAGGTGTGATTGCTGGTTTATACCATTCAAATAATAAAATATAACTTATTAGAGAAATATAAATATAACCTTTAAATTTTTTAATTTTAAATTTTTTCTTCTATGTAGTACGATATTTCTAAAAGTTTAAAACTATATTTTACAACAAAATGCAGCCAAACAACTATCAAATTTAATCTCTTAAAGTTTCTCTCTGATTTATGAGAATATTACATGAGATTTCGATGGCTAACGACCGAATTCTTCCGCTGTCAACATCATAAAGACGGACTGCAAAAGAAAACATTTGAAATTCTCCTGAAATAAATATTCTGTACGTTACCTTTCTTTACCTGGTTAGCGGAAAGAAATGAAAGGAAAGATTGATAATTTGCATGCAGAATTCTCTAAGCAGACATAATATCACGGAGCATGTTTTACAGAGTTTATGAGGGCTGGAAATGTTTTAAATTTCAAAATGACGTGTTGGAATACGCAGACCCCCGCTGCAATGTCTACCGTTTCTGCTTTGCCGCCCTGCTGCAAAAATAGACCCCGGGCCGTTATCATGTGCCTCTATATATTTTATACTTTCTTCTTCATTCGATAAGAAAGAGAGAGAGAGAGAGAGAGAGAGAGAGAGAGAGAGAGAGAGAGAGAGCGCTGTGTAAGGCAGTCTATTATTTAGATAGTGGAGTGGCTTTTCTTCTTTGCAGTGTGAGTGATATTAAATGGAGTGCTGGATTCACGACCAGTGGCCTGTCAATGGTGAAATGAGCTCGTTTGCCGAGAGACAGGATGTGCTTAAGGCGCAAATGCTCGGCAGCTTCGCCTCGGGTCTTGAAAGTTGTGCGCATTTCGAGCAGCGGTTTTGGCCATGCGACCAGCTGCTTGTAAATCAGGAGGACCATTATGGCGCTGGTAATAACAGCACAGCGGTTTCGAGCTGGGAACCGGATGGAGCATTTAACTTCGGCGCTTGCAATGTTAATGAAGAAGAGTTGCAGCAATGCGGGCTCGAGTTCGAGAGCCTGCCAATTCAAATGGACGGATGTGGTAATTTTCATTTCCTTCCCATGCCCGTTCCCCAAGATGAAGATTATGGGTATGCAGAGCTCAACCTCCCAGCATGGCAGACTCAGCCGAGTCTCTCAGAAGTATGCTTTAGAGAAGCGTCCGCTGAGCCGCCAAGGAACAGCTCCTTTTATACCCTGGACGACGTAATGCAGAAGCTCCCGCGCGTTGCTCCTCTTCTTATTCCTAGCCCGTCGATGAACCTCGGTATTCCTCCTTCACCGCAGTTTTCTTCTGATTTGAGCTTGTCCTCATGCCCACCGTTTCCTGGTAGGGTTTCATGCCAGCCGTTGTCGTTACATCCGAGCGAGGCGGAGACGGAGCATCTTGATCAGCTGCGACAGTTACAGAGCCGTAAGCCGCCGTATGCTTCAGTGGAGCCGCAGAGTGTCGCGGCTCGTCACAGGAGAAGCAAAATCCGTGAAAAGATTCGGTCTCTGGAGAAACTGATACCCCAGGGTTCGAAACTCGACACTGCCAGAATGCTGGATGAGGCTATCAAGTACCTCAAATTCTTGCAAGCACAAGTTCAGGTTTTGGAAACCATGCCTCATGCCGATCTCAAGTCAAACCCTAACAATGCCGATGATCATGCAAATATTTGTCTGAAGTCAAATTCTAATGGCGATGGCTCACGGAAGCTTGCCCTCACCAATGCTTTGGCGATGCATAGTTCAGCTTCTGCTTCCGCTTCATCAAAGAAGCTATCTACCAAGCAAATGCTTCACACTTTACTGAGTTCGTCTAGAATTCAGAAGAAGCTTTTTAGCGCAGGAAAAATCATCGTTACCGTGCAGCAGAAGGAAGCGCTTGCATCTACACGGCCTGATCTACCCGGCGATTTCTCCAATTTCTACTTCAACTAATAATTTTTTGAGATTCTTACTTTTATCCTCTCATTGCAAATCAAGTTCTGTTTTGAGTTTACGTGGCAAAGTCTTATATCAACGAATTTTGAAAAACCATTACTGTATCTTGAGAATGCATTTTAAGAATATAAATGTAATAAATGAGAGTTTTTATTTACATGATCAATCAAAATAATAGAAGACAAAGACATCACTTCATTTATTTCAAATTATAAATTTTCAGACAATATATGAATGTGTGGACATGATTTCAAATGTAGACGAACAAATCATGTTTAAGTAGTGAATATATGAAAATATGTGTAAATAAGGATGCGATAAGATTGAATGCACTGAAATGGTTATAAATGAATCTAAAATAGATTGGGATAGGCATGGAATCATGAGCTAAATTTATTTCTAACTGAATACGATCCATCAAAATACACCCCAAAATTCGATAGGAATTGGTAGGGGTATAAAAATTTCTATACTACCTTAAACCAAATAAAGTTGGAGATAGAGGACACCCATCTGCCTTCTGCCCTCTATCGCCTCTTTGGTCCTCCCCGGTCCTTTTCGTCCAAGATAATTCTAACTGCTCATTCTTTTCTTTGGTCGCCATGAAACATAAATGTATATGCCATCAATTTTTACCTGGCACAAGTGTGCGCACGAGAGTTCCCATCGCCCAGCCTGGCAAAAACGCTTTATTTTCCTTACCTGAAGGCCATTTACTGTGGCCTTTTAAAGGACAATGTGACCAAGATTTATGAATTTTTCAATTTGCTGCATGCGACCGTGAACAAAGGGTGCCACTCCCGGCCACCATTCTGACGAAATCTATTTTATTTACAACTCTCGCTGGTAGCCGGTGACCGGTGGTCAAAGACTGTTCAGTTCCGTCCTGATCCGCTGGAAATAAGGCAAGGTTGGCAGGTTCTTTTCCAAAGTTGGCAGAACTTAGCTGGCTGACTGCTGTTACACTGATTTCTAATGAATTTGGAGTTACACTGATTAGAAATTATAACTAAAGAGGGTATGTATGAATGTTTTGGTAGTAATATTGGAGTCAAATAAGGATGTCTTCTGGATGTCCTTCAAATTCACAATTACGGAAGAAAGAGCAATTAAAGTGATTTTAAATTTGGCAGAACAAAATTTTGACGTGGGAAAATGCTGTGAAAATCTTGCTGGATTAAATTTTTTTAAATACAATACGTGAATTCTGCCGGTGACATTTATTTTCCTATAGATTATATCTTGACAGCCAAGTTCAGTTTGAGTTTAATTGGCATTGTCCTATATTAACGATTTGTTATGTAAAGAGAAATGAACATTAATGCTCGAAAAAACAATTTTTGAAAAACCATAACTGTATTATGTTTATGTAAACAGAAATGAACATTAATGCAGGCAAAAACAATTCAAAATCAGAGGGCAGAGTACAGATTCAATCCCGATAGATTGGAATGCATTAATATGCGAAAGTTTCGTTACTTTTAATTTCTTTTTGTATTTAATTATTTTTTTTTAGCAAAATTTCTATTGCTCATTTTACATGTATTCGAAGTGCTTTATTCTTGGTTCTTATCATCTTGCAAAGAAATATGTAAGGACAATAAAAACTTTCATTAGGAGTTAATTTACGTTAATTAAATAAATATGTAGTAAATTAAGTATAAATTAGTTTAATTAATGATATTTGAGACTTAAAAGAATAGAATAGATTAATAGTAAGAGTTATTTTAAGAATATAAATGTAATAAATGAGGGCTTTTATTTCTATCATTAAAGAGTAATATGTATAATTATGTTTTATGTTTTACTTGATTTATTTTTATTTATTTATAATTTTTTTTATATAATTAAAGATGATAACATTTAAGAATATATATGAAGGATTTTTCTTACTCTAAAAAATGGACATGTTGTCATAAGTCAAACCCCCTCATCTAAAATGAGTAAACAATAAAAGATATCACTTCATTTATTCTCCTAGAACAATTTTCTAGATCTAAATTCATTTTATTACACCAATTCATTTGTCTTCTTTCATAAATGTAAATAATACATGTTTGCACAATCAAATGAATGCAACTAAATGTCTTTAAATACATAAATATATAGCAATAAATTACACAAATACTTATATGGTTGGTTGGTTGGCTTTAGGTAGGTAAGTAAAGTGAAGGAGTTGAAGAAAACTTAGTTATATTTTTGATTTAAGGTTCAAAATGATGACCAAACTACTAAACAATTATATTTTGGCATTTAATACAAAAAGGTGAAAAATTTAATGAAACACTTATGAATTATTACATATATATGTATAATCAATAAAAAATACATGGGAATAAGGACCAATTTGGACAAGGTATGGATAAAGGATGTGGGAATCCCTGTAAATGGAGGAGTAGCATCATGTGGGAGAAATTGGCTTCACATAATATTATGACATTTGTCAATGTGTAAATTTATCGACATTCTCTTAAAATAGGAAAAAATGACTAAATCAGAAATGACATGAATATACAAATTTTAAGATTACAACTTCAAAGAATTAATCTAGGCTAATTAAATAATTGCAAACAATGAATATATAATTAATTTACATGTAATTAGGAAACAAAAATGAAGAATTCTTGCGTAGAATCAATTATGTATGCTTTGATGGGTAGGAATGAACTATGAACTACAATAATGATTTGACATTTTTTTATCGATATCTCTTCATCTTCACCTTCCTTGTGTCTAAAATTATTAGGATGGTGTTTACAAACACCTTTAAGGAGATTTATAGATCCTTACAATAAATTCCAATTGTAGAAAACATGCACAACCATTCAAATGACCTAAATATAGTTATCCCAAAATATAAAATGATAATAAGTGCATATTGAGTGTCTTTAAATACTAAGAAACAATAAAAATTCACACAAAACATGTGCCAAGTCAACCCATAATTGCTAGTAGGAAAGAGCTAGAGTCTAGATATTTACATTTAAAATTTAAAAGTTTGGGCCCATCCTTAAGCTAATCAAGATTGACCTAGAACAAAAAATTATAAATTTTGAGGCAATCAATGAATGTGTGGGCATGGTTTCAAATGTAGGCTAATAAACGATGTTTAAATAGATATAGGATAAGGTTGAATGCACTAAAATGGTTATAAATACAAATCTAAAATGGATTGGAATAAGCATGAAATCATGAGCTAAATTTATCACTAAATGAATATGATCCATCAAAATACCCCAAAAAGCAATGGAAATTGGTAGGGGCATAAAAAATCTCACCATTATATTTATCCCCTACTTTGAGGTGAATAAGAATTTAATATCAACATTTTGTTGAACTTCTAGCATCCCTAGCCGGTATTGGCATGGTGTGATGGTTTAAACCTGTGGCATTGTTGTTCTTGCCACCAAGGTTCAAACCCCATTGGGGTGGTATTGTTGAATGGCTGTATTCTGGTTCATAGCTCTGGTCAAAAGCATTTACCCCTTAAATAAAAAAATAACTTCTAGCATCCCTAATCCTTGACACAAGCCAAAGACCTTGCCTTTAAGCAACAAACATCACACCCAATGGAATTTAACCAACTATAATGGTATACCTATGATTATATGCTATGGGGGTTATCAATCATGGTGGCCAATCAAAATACGATGTAAAATCTGAAAAAGGTCTAGAGACCCTAGAATTCGAGGTTTGCTTGTAATCAGGGTCAGATTTGGTAGGATGATGTGAATTTTTTTTTGGTGGTTAGGTTGAGCAATTCAATTAGATTATTAAATAAATAAGTTATAATGATTTTGAGGATGGGATATAGAGAAATGTTGAGATTTGATTCTAATCTTTGAAGGGGATTTCACTGTTTGTTTGCAAAAGGTGTTTTGACACTTGAAAGCAATTTTGGGCTATAGCATTTAAGAATTTTTTTTTTTTGGTGGTTAGGTTGAGCAATTCAATTAGATTATTAAATAAATAAGTTATAATGATTTTGGGAATGGGATATAGAGGATTGTTGAGATTTGATTCTAATCTTTGAAGGGGATTTCACTGTTTGTTTGTTTTGACACTTGAAAGCAATTTTGCGCTATAGCATTTAAGTCTAACATCCTATAGCAGCAACTGTCGCAAAGCAATTATGGATTACACGGTGACGATTATATATTAAAACTAATCACAAATTAAGGCCTAACACTTAGCAATTCTTTGCTATAGCATTTAACATTTAATTCACTCTGGAATATATAAGAAATTTGAAAACGGTAAAACTAAACTGGATGAAGAAGTGTGTGAGCTGACAACAGCTTCCCAAATTATATAACCGTGTAATCCAGAATTGCTTTGCGACAACTGCTACTATAGAAGGCTTAAATGCTATAGCACAGAATTGCTTCAAAGTGTCAAAACACCTTCTGCTAACAAACAGTGAAATCCCCTTCAATGATCAGAATCAAATCTCAACATTGCTTCATATCCCATTCCCAAAATCACCAAACTTATTTATTTAATAATCTGATTGAATTGTTCAACCTAACCACGGAAAAAGAAAATTATATCTCGGCACGTCCACGGCAATAATAGCGCCTTGGTCGGCGGCATGGCATATCGGGCGGCGGTGCAGAAACAATTTTCTCCCTGCGTGAATAAAATTCTGGTTACGGTTTCAAACTTGACTGCGCGCACGCGCACCAAATAATGATTGTAATAGCATTTATTTTCCGTAGGCCTTGACGTTTTGAAAATTTTCAAGAGTCAACCGTTTCTGCTTTGCCGCCCTGCCAGAAAAATAGAGCTCTGGCCGTTATCATTTTTTTTTTATATTTTATACTTTCTTCTTCATTCAATTAAAGAGAGCGCGCTGTGCAAGGCAGTCTAGTATCCAGCTTTTCTGTTTTGTAGTGTGTGAGTTTAAATGGAATGTTGGATTCACGACCAGCGGCCTGTGAATGCTAAAATGAGCTCGTTCGCCGAGAGACAAGCTGTGCTTAAGGCGCAAATGCTAGGCAGCTTCGCCTCGGGTCTTGAAAGTTGCGCGCATTTCGAGCAGCAGTTTTGGCCATTCGAGCAGCTGCTTGTAACGCAGGAGGAGCGTTATGGTGCTGGTAATAGCAGCACACCAGTTTGGAGTTGGGAACCGGATGGAACATTTAACTTTGGCGCTTCCAATGTTAATGAACAAGAGTTGCAGCAATGCGGGCTCGAGTTCGAGAACCTGTCAATACAAATGCATAGATGTGGTAATTTTGAGTTCGTTACCATGCCCGTTTCTCAAGATGAAGATTATGACTATGCAGAGCTCAACCTCCCAGCATGGCAGACTCAGCCGAATCTGTCAGAGGTATGCTGTAGAGAAGAGCCCGCCGAGCGGCCAAGGAATAGCTCCTTTTGTACGCTGGATGACGTAATGAAGAAGATCCCGCGCGTTGCTCCTCTGCTTCTTCCTAGCCAGTCGAGGAAACTCGGTATTCCTCCTTCACCGCAGTTTTCTTCTGATCTGAGCTTGTTATCATGCCCACGGCCACCATTTTTCTGGTAGGGTTTCATGCCCGTCGTCGTCGTTACATCCGAGCGAGGCGGAGACGGAGCATCTAAATCAGCTGCGGCAGTTACAGAGCTACCCTAAGCCGCCGTATGCTTCCGTGGAGCCGCAGAGCGTCGCCGCTCGCAACAGGAGAAGCAAAATCCGTGAAAAGATCCAGTCTCTGGAAAAACTGATACCCCAGGGCTCGAAACTCGACACTGCCAGAATGCTGGATGAGGCTATCAAGTACCTCAAATTCTTGCAATCGCATATTCAGGTTTTGGAAACCATGCCTCACGCCGATCTCAAGGCAAACCCTAACATTGCCCTCACCAATGCTTTGGCGCTACATAGATCAGCTTCTGCTTCCGCTTCAAGAAAGAATCTGTGTATCAACCAAATGTTTCACTCTTTACTGAGTTCGTCCAGAATTCAGAAGAAGCTTTTTAGGGCGGGAAAAATCATCGCTACCGTGCAGCAGAAGAAAGCTCTTGCATCTACACGGCCTGATCTATCCGCTGATTTCTCCGATTTCTACTTCGACTAATAAATTTTTAAGCTTCTTCTTTTTATCCTCTCATTGCATATCTCCTCTGAAATGGGCCAAGAGCTTCATATGTAATGTCGGCAATCTAACTCTACTCATACCAGAGCGGAAATATGGCGTTTTGTACCGTCGCCTACTGTAAAATTTGGCAGAGCAAAATTTTAATGTCAGAAAATGCTGTGAAAATCTCTCTGGATTAATTTTTTTAAAATACAATACGTGAATTCTGCCGGTGACATTTCTTTTCCTGTAGATTATATTTTTGGCAACCAAGTTTAGTTTGAGTTTAATTGGCAATGTCTTATATCAACGAATTTTGAAAATCCATGTATTATGTTTAAGTAAACAGAAAAGAATATTAAAGCATGGAAAAAACAATTCAAAATAAGAAAGCAGCGCACAGATTCAATCCAGACAGCCTGGAATGCATTAATATGGGAAAGTTTCGTTACTTTTAATTTCCTTTTGTATTCAACAATAATTTTAAAGAAAAATTTCTATTGCTCATTTTAGATGTTTTCGAATGCTGTTTCCTTGTTCATATCATCTTGACAAAGTTTTCATTAGTAGTTAATTTAGGTTAATTAGTAGTCGTATGTGTAGGCATGCAATGATCAGCTTATAAGGTGCACTGCAAATGGTTATTGAATGCGAACTAAGAAACAAACTTTTTTTTTTGGTATGCTATGTGAGGGATAAATAATCAGTAATATTTGGAGTTGTTTGATTGTTTTGAAAAAGGGAAATTGTGCTAATAAGCCAATAAGAAATAACATGAAGTTATTTCATAGTACAGGGTGAATCTTATGATTTTGGACTTTATGTAGGATAAAATAGGTGGAGCAGATCACAATGAGTGGAGATGTTGGAAAATCAATCAAACATATCAATACATATGTATTAAACTTAAAGCCAACATATCTCTGCATTGGAAAATATCAATTTGAATAGCCTAACTTAAATATATTACAAATCAGTTAATTTTGGCGTATATGTCTTCATTTAATTTAAGAATTGTAAAGCATTATAAACCTCATGTTATAGTCCACTTGCATTTGAGATTTAGAACCATTTCCATAAAATGTGAAATTGGTCTTTGCATTTTCACATAAGAATTTATTAGTTGAAAATTGATTATAAAAATGTAAAATAAAACCATAGATCATGTTGAACTAATCTTATTATTTGCAATATATTAATTAATTTTAATTTCAAGTAATTAATCATGAATAACTTTATTTTTATTAATATGTAATATTTACTAATTTTAGCTACAATAGTTATTTAAAATTGATTTTAATTAATAATTATAGGAATTACAAGTAAATCATAGATGATTGAGAATCCATAGTAAAATAATTCTTAACGAATATGATTTTTTAATAAATTTATTCTTAATAAATTAGAATTGAAAAATTAATTAAAATTTAAATGCCAAACAATAGGAGATACAACAACAAGAATAAAAATGCACTTTAATATTGTACAAACAGTAGAAGATACAGATACAACAGCAAGATCTGTATGGATGGAGAAAGTGCAGTTAAATTAGTTATCTCTATGTATCTTTGTTGTTATACCCATCAATGTAGGAGCAATTGCATATTAACATAGGAGTGATTGGAGATATATATATATATATATATATATATTAAATTTAAATTTTTCAATGGTTAATTTTTTTAATAATAATAATTTGTCTCCAAAATTTTAGGTGTGATATATTTTTAGGTCTATGTTATTTTTATATTTATTTTTATATTTGATCTTTTTGTCTAGGTTAATCAATCAATATTGCAATATATTAATTAATCTTAATTTCAAGTAATTAATCATCAATAACTTTATTTTTATTAATATATAATATTTAATAATTTTAGTTACAATAGTTATTTAAAATTGATTTTAATTAATAATTGTAGGAATCACAAGTGTGTAATAGGATGTGTGGAGAAGAATACCTTTGCAAAGGATAACATACAAAAGGACAACACTATTGAAAATGATCTTGATAAAATTAAAGGAACCATGAAAAAAAATTGTTGATTAGAACTGTAGAATTGCCAAACATAACTCTTTAATCATCAAAGCCATGACTGAAAGATTGGAGAAAACCCATAAAAGAGCACTGATTGTCATTCTTGATAAGGAGAAAGACTAGGATGAGGAAGCAGGGATCTCTAGGCGCACTAGATCAAGTATGAAAAGAAAAGCCCTGACTACCCCAAATATGACTCAGATTTTCATGGAGGGGGTCCAGGATATGGTGGACCTAGAAGAGGTTGCTAACAAGCTTCTGAAGTCTATGGATTAGCTGTGGCTGGGCCTAGTTTAGTCTGTTTGTTTTTTTGAGGCTTTTTGTGGTTGTTTGTTTTAGCTGGTTTTTATCTCTCTGGCAGGATTTTTGTCTTTCGGACCTCTATTTTGGTCTTTGCTTGTAATGTTTCTTTGTGGTTTCGGGTCCCTGTAAAACCCGTTTATCCCTTTTATCAAAAACAGGATGTCGGGTTTTGATTGAACTTTTACTGGATCATTTGTAAAATGTCTTGATGGGATCATTTACTCGAACTGTATTTTTTGGGGCTATAACTAGAGGTTTTCTCCTTGGCTCTTTCCTACCAGTATGCCCCCCTTGAGGTAATATTTTGTACTATTTTATTTATATATTAATAATATTATAGTGGTCTACCACTTTTACATAAAAAAAAACAAATGATTGGGAATCCATAGTAAAATAATTCTCAACGAACATTATTTTTTAATAAATTTATTCTTAAAAAATTAGAATTGAAAAATTAATTAAAATTTAAATTTTTCAATAATTAAGTTTTTTAATAATAATAATTTGTCTCCAAAATTTCAGGTATGATATAATTCTAGGTCTATGTTAGTTTTATATTTATTAAATGTAGACACACATGTATATTTGATCTTTTTGTCAAGGTTAATCAATCAATCGATAGATTATTATTTATGTAACATTAAAAGATTTTGCTTTGTTGAAGAGTTATTACTTATGACTTTAATTAGTAATATTTAAATTTTTTAATAATTATTTTTTTAGTAATAATAATTTTCCTCCAAAATTTCAGGTATGATATAATTCTAGGTATATGTTAGTTTTATATAAATATTAAACGTAGATGCACATCTATATTTGATCTTTTTGTCTAGGTATATCAATCAATCAGTAGATTATTATTTAATTATCTTAAGCTACATATGCGTACAAATACATGGTAGAGTTGAAGTTGTCAATTAAGTAATATCTATGAAAATTATGGAACATTAAAGGATTTTTCTTTGTTGAATAGTGAACCATAGATTTTTGTGAAGGTGCTATGACTCTCTTACTCTATTAGGGTTTCACCATAGAAAAATGGACCACTGACATTTTTTATGGTCTTTTAGGTTTTTCTCTCATGATGCTTGGTCTATTTCACTTTGATTTAATGTTGTAATGTGACTTTTGCATTCACATTAAATCCTAAAATTTAAACTATGACGTCTTGTGAAGGTGTTGTGAAGTGTTGTGTAGATGGTGAAATCTACATTTTGCTCCAAAAAAACAACACACATTAGCATGGTTAGTTTAAAACAAAGTAAATAACAACATCCATATGAAATGATGCATCAATGCTTTCAAATGCAAACAAATGACAAAAGAAAGCTAAATAAGCACATGAAAAACATGAAGTAAATCATCTCATATTGGATTGGTGCTTCTATGGAAAGAAGCCCTTTCCCAATCCTTGCTTAAGCTCCATGATATGGAAATGATATGTTGATGATAAAAATGATGCATGGACAAAATCAGTTCTTAGTTTAAGAGAGTGACCTTGCATGAGGATTTGTGGATCAAATTGTGGAGGATTTGATGAAGAAAGAAGAATTTGATTTATAGATTTTCTTGATGAGGGATTGGCCAAATGGATGAATGTGGGATAAAGAACAAGCCAATGAGATGGAGACACTTGTCGTCATGCCATAGGTTGAGGGATGTGCAAGATTTGTAGAAATAGTTCCCAAGAGGGCAAATTTAAATTTGAAATGAGAGTTAACACGCTTATTTCACTCAAAAGACATGTAAGAGAGACACATGCATCTGTACAAATGTTTTCGTTGATGCAATTAAACTTCTTTGAATTAAATTTGAGGAAGTGCCGTTGATGAAAAAATGTTGATTTTAATAAACCAACAAAATGATTTATTTGTGCAAGGGAATATCTGAGGATGATGGGTGGTTGTGTTAGTTTAATCAAGATTAGTTTTAGCTAAATGATTAGATTAGATTATTTTGAATTTGTCGACGAATACTTTTCTTATTTTATCAAACCCAAAAGGATGGGAAATGATTTTTGAGATTTTAATTAAATGTCGACGGCTAATTAAAAGATGTGTTTTTGATTTATTTAAATGAATAACCTTAGGACTAAAGACCTGATTTACCTAATGAATGGATTTGTTGTGCTTGATTTATTTAATGAGCGGATGCATAATGTTAATTTTTCATGTCTACATGTTGTAACACATTTCAACACTTTTCTTAAAAAAAATCATTATAATTCACCTAAAAATAACCTTTTCATCACTTATCAAGTCCTATTTTGAAGTGTTGTAAAGTATTGTAACAAGATTTAACACTTTTCTAGGCTCAATTTCACTATTTACACCTTTCTTATGCTGTATTTGACCCCTTTATGAACTCTTCATAAGAGTATAAACAGTTATACTTTAAAAGCCCTATAAACAATATCAATGACTTAATTTTCAACACCACTTATGTCTGGTAGGGTCCATACGGTGAAATAGTCCCTCTGGATCCAGCAACTCAAAATAATCAAATTTCTTTGTAGTCTTTTACCAAAATACCAGTCGGCCTATGATACGTGTCATCATTGCTACAGGATGTATACAAATAAGTGTTTTTCCTTCATCGTAAGAACCTCAATTTCTCTAATTCATTCAAGATTAATCATCCAGCCCACTCATTCAAGCACCCTTCCATCATTCAACTGTAGCATCAACTCAAGCATCTGAGTGTCATTGACATAAATTTCCATTTCAACAAGGTTGCGGTGAGTTTGAGATTTGCAAGTGCTGCTTTATTCCATCTTTCCTGCTCATTTCTTACCTCATTTATCCATTAAGGGCCTGATTACCAAAGTGAGATTCTGACCAAGGAAAACCCTCACACGTCCCTTAAATCCATTTTCCATAAAAGCATGCATTTTGCGTGATTTACCAAGAAATTAGGTAAGAATATTGCAAGTGTAGATCTGAACTGAAAATTCAAAATCTTGGATTTCACAGGCTTAGAGAGGACCCATTCACCATCGCTAGAATGTCCCACCTACAAGGCTAAAAACTATCAGCCAAATTCAATTCTCGATAGTCAAAACCAATTTTTCAAAGAGTTTTTGAAAAGATTAATTTGTTGTTCAGTATAATTTAAACCCACCTCGAAGGATTTCGTACTTATTTTTCCCATATCTGTGTCATTCAATGTTGATTCATTACCCGTGTGCAATCAGAAGAACCCTTCTTTCAATTTTGTTTTACATTTTTTCATGTTTTAGTTCATTCTTGCATATCACATTGTGTTTTCAAACATTGCATATTTCATAGGTTTGTCATACTTAATCAATCAATTTTAATACTTAGTTGCATTTACAACATTGCATTTAGTCATACTCACATCATACAATTCCTTATTTTAATGAACATCCATAATTTTTAGGTTTTATCTCTCCTTTTAGGTGAAAGATCCTAAGAGTGCAAGAGAAGCCCATAGACCACCTATAAAATTGTTGGTTCAAGGGTTTTTCACCTAAAGGAGAGAGATAGACCCAAAAATCTTGGTGGTTCACTCAAACTAATACAAGTATAATTGAAATATGAATGAAATGTACCTAGAAAATATGATCTAAATGCAATACACTAAAAAAGTAAATGAGTTACTAATGCAAAACCTAAGAAATGTAACTTGTTTGAAAACACATCATGATATGTAAAGCTAAACTAAATCACCTAGAAATGAAGGAAAATTGTAAAAGAAATGAATGAAGCTGAATGTGTGTACTTGAGAACTTGTTGGAGACTGAAAAAGACTTCTGGAATGCCACTAATGGTAATTTTTAGGCCTAGTGGGACTCATTCACCATTCTGGGTGAATCAGTCCCAATTCTGGAAAACTATAATAGAGCCCATTTTAGCCAAATGGGTATCCAAATCTACAAAAATCTTTGAGAAAAAATTATAGTGGGACTAACTCATGTGGGACTCATTCACCATTCTAGGTGAATTAGTCCATTTTGGCTTTTCTAAAAAAATAGAAATGGAATCTAAAGCTCCCGATCTGCTCAATCTACACCTCTAGGTGTCAAGTTCTAAAACCCTAATTTCTGAGGCTGTAAATGAAATTTTGTGAGCATTTTGGCCTTGTAAAAATGGAGGTAACCTCAACAAGTTTGCAACCTAATCTGCAATCATGTCTAAGCCATCCAAGCACCTAAATCTGCAATCACATAAAGGAAGTTAGAGAAAATGTTAAATGTTAGGGATTGGGGGTTTACCTTGGTCAAACCCATTTTTATGTAATTAAACCAAATGAAGAAATAAGATGAAGCATGAACATGAAATGAAGGGATTAGTACCTTTCCTTAATGGTAGATCTTGGATTGCTACAACAATATGAAGAATCTTCCCTTGAATGTCTAAAAAATGTTATCTTTATGATTTAGAATGCTAAAACCCTAGCTTGCTTGACTTGAGGTAGAATATAAATGATGAATAAGATGAATGAGTTATGAATTATGGTTTAGAAACTTTTATTTATAGACAATTCACCTTATTTTCTTGTTAATTGGATCCCTAAGGCCGACATGGAGAGAAATTAAACTTAAAACCTATTTTTTTCTTTCTCAAACCTAAAAAATGGCTCAAATGGGACTCATTCACCATTAAGGGGGAATGGGTCCCACCTGGATGGGTCTAATTCACCTCTAATGGTGAATGGGTCCCACAAGGGCCATTTTTTTCTAGCTAGAATGTCAAGAAGTAAGAAAAATCACATTTATATGATGACTGTCAGTTATTTGATAAAATTCGGCATCAAGATGCACAATATGGGGCCATAGGGGCCTATTAATGATGATATAAAGGATGGATAAGGCCAATGACACAAATTTCAATTTGAAAGTGTGATTAAATACACTTTACATCATTAAAATAGGGTCCATATAGCCTAGAAAGGCACAAAATCTAATGTGAATGTGTAAGACACATTACAACATTGGATTAAAGTTAAATTTAATTTACACACCTTCTAGATTGATGTGAAAATACAATTTAATATATTTTACAATATTAAATTAAGGGGAAAGTAGGTTCATGAGACTTAAATACTTAATTAAAGTCTAGAAAACTGTGAAAGTCTTTTACAACACTTTACAACACCTTTACAAGAAATTGATATATACATTTTCTTCAATTTGCAAGGGTCCAAGACCTAGTGTGTATGTGTAAAAATCCTCACAACACTAGATCAAGGTGTTATTAAGTCCAATTTATCATCAATTATTCCCATATCAAGCAATAAATACTTTTTTCTACACTACAAATAGGTATTACTTATGCCTTTAATTAGTAATATTCAATTAAAAAGTATACTTTTTTTAAAGTTAGACCATAAATTTAGGTATGGCATTTCTTTTGTAATGCTTATGTGGCACTAAATAATTTATTACTTTGATTTTATTTATTTTGATTATTTTTTATTTGAATATTCATTATGATGGTCATCACTAATAGGAAAACGGATTATATAGGGGAAAATATCAATTAGAGACTAAAGATGTTCATAGTCCAATCAAAGACTCACTCAAACCATCTTTGATCCAAAAGAAATGAATAGACCTCACCAAAAGAAGAATGCAATGACACGATACACATATTTTGCATTGTTAGAAGAATTTAAATAAAAGGCATGCCTTGTTTTGTGTGAAAACAATCATGCATTTGACTTCAGAAAAGACATTCTACTATACCTATTGTAATAAAAAATGAAGCATAAAAAGTGGGCAAGTTTAAGTGCAAAATGAATATAGACAATGTAAAACTAAAAATAATTAATAATGTTTACAATTGGTTCACCAAATCTATCTATTGATATCCGAACATTATATAGTTGGGAGTGATGAAGATATTTTTTGAGCGTGCATGTTGAAGTACGCATCAAAATACTGTTTCCCTCTAGTGCATGCAGTAACAAATGTTTGTGCCATAGAAAAAAGGCCCCTTGTCATTTTCATAGTCTTTTAGGCCTTGCTTCATGATGCTTGGTCCATTTTTCCTTGATTTATTGATGTAATGTAGCTTGAATATGCACATTTAAGTCCTTAAAATTCAAATAATGGCATCTTCTGAAGGTGTTGTGAAGTGTTGTAAAACATTTCTACAGCTTTCTAGACTCTATTCATTACAATTCACCTAAAAATCACCTTTCCATCACTTATCAAGTCCTATTTTGAAGTTTTGTAAATTCTTGTAACAAGATTTCATGCTTTTTTAGGCATAATTTCACTATTTACACCTTTCTTATGCTTTATTTGACCCCTTTATGCCCTTATAAGTCTTCATTAAGTGTATTTTTGAATGTAATCCTGACAAACAACATTAAATGTGTGAGCAACACAAATCTGCAAAATAGCTCAAATTTCTAAACACATTAGCATGTTAGTTCAAACTATGCAAATGCCCATAGTGCTCCTATGAGATAATAAATCATGCTTTAAAATGCAAAAAAATTACAAGAAAAACTAATGCATATAAAACATGAAATGAATCATATCCCATAGTGGTTTGGTGCTATTGTGGAAAATAGCCCTTTCCCAATCCTTTGCTAAGCTCAATGATGAAATTGATATGAAGATGGGAAAAATTAGCTCTCACTTGAAGAGAGTAACTTTGCATGAATGATTGTGGATGATTTAATGAAGAATGAAGCTCACTATTTATAGAATATTTTGATGAGAGAATGGCCAAATGGATGAATGTGGGACAAAGATTTAGCAAATGAGATGAGGCCACTTGTCAACTTGCCATAGGTTGAGGGATGTGCAAGTTTTGGCCAATGTGCCCAAGAGAGGGAGATTTCAAATTTGAAAATGTGAAATAAATGTTGAGTGGGGGACATAAAATAGGGAAGTTATTGCAATGTTGGAAGGGACAAGTCAACTTGTCTTCATTTTCAAACTTGAGGGAATATTCCATCTTTATGCCAAGTTGAAAGAAAATATGAATTTATAAATGGATTAAAATGATTTATTGGTGCAAGTGGGAAAAACTAGAGGATGTGATGGGTGGTTAGATTAGGTAAATCATGATTAGATTAGCTTAGGTGATGATCAGGTGAGTTTGACCTTTCTAACTTGAATATTTGATTTATTTAAATCAAAAGGGATGAAAAATGCATTCGGGATTTAATTAAATAAATGTTTGATTTATTTAATTAAAGGGATGATGCAAGATAAAGGTGGATTAATTTGCATGAGATGAAATTAGAAGATGGTTTATGAAGGATGAAATGTTATGGTTTGATTAAAATTGATTTATTTAATTTAAATGGATGATGAACCTGATTTACCTGATGGGTGGATGGATGTGAATTTGTTTTACTTGATAAATGGACCTAATTGAATGCATAATGCTAATTTTGCATGTCTACATTTTCCCCTTTAGTTCTTGACACCCACTTTCAAGCCTAAGGTGGGACCCATTCGCCATGGGTGGTGAATGAGTCCCTCTTAGCTCTAAATTCAAAATATTTCAAATTTCCTTTTGGGTTTTTATTTAAAATTACTTGATGTCAACTTGTGATGAGGTATCAACAAGTTACTAAGGCACAAGTGTGTATAAATAAGTGTTTTTCTCCTCATTTTACATCTCCTATAGTTTTCCAACTCATTCAAGCATTCAACTAGTATTTGAGAACTTTGCATCCTATAATCCAACATTAATCAAGCATTCAAGAGCAGCCATTGACATATCATCAAATTTTCTTCAACAAGGGTTTGGTAAGTTGATAACACTTATATGTTATTTGTTTATCATTCTCTTTCATTTCATTATTTCATTAAGGGTTTGATTACCAAAGTGGGATTTGACCAAGGAAAATCCCTATAACCTAACCCTTAACCATTTTTCCCCTCTTGCATGTGTGTTTGCAGACTTGTGTATGAAAATTTGACAAGCATTTAGGTGTTGCAAGGTGGAAAATAAGTCAAAAAAGTGTTTCAAATCAACATCTTATTTCAACCTTGGAGAACACATTCTATCCGTTTTCTGCAAATTTGACTTCGGCAACTCGACAAGCAAACAACCTCATATTTGGTGCTATAGAATTGTCCCCTGATTTCTCAGAATTTTGGGAGAGGACTGATTTTCCATTAGTGGTGAATGAGACCCACCTTAAGGCTAGAAATCTAGGTTTTGTCAGATTCTAGATCCTGACACTTAGAAAGTTGTTCCTGACAATTTTTATCAGAAGCAAGACTGATTCACCATCATTGGAAAATGATTCCCACTATTTATTTTTTGTGATTCCAGTTTCTTCAATTTCTACCCAAGTGCACTCTGATTCAGTCTCTTTCTATTCTATTTTGCACTTATTCATTCATAGTTCATTATTTGCAAACATCATTATGTTTTCCAACATTGCATAAATCATAGGGTTTGCACACATGATCAGTCAATTAGTTCATATAACTGCACTTAGATCATTCCATTTAGTTTAAATAACATCATACATTGCATAATTTGAGTGAACCTAGCTAGCACTTTTGGCCTACCTCTCGCCTTTTAAGTGCAAAACCCTAGAAGAGTTAGAGTCTTATGGTGCCCAAAATCCATAGTTCATTTTGGTGAACCCGCATATTGAACACTTTACACTTTTTATTTCTATTGCATCTTGCATCTTAAACTTCATTTGCATCAACATTCAGTTAGGATATTGATTTGTTTTTGCATCCTAGCATTTTAATTTGCATTGGTGAAAAAACTCATTTTACGTTTCATTTTGGTTACTTTCTGTTTTTGATTTGCAAATTTTGTTCTTTGCATCTGGTGCTTTTCCTTTGTATTCACCCCATCTTTTGTGGTGCAATGCGAGTTTTGGTGCTGACTGATAATACTTTGGTGGAGACAAAGTTTCACTCAGCTTCTACAGCGATGCGGCACCATTATGGACCTTGGGATCTCCGAAAGGCTCCTCACCGTATGGAAAATGGTGCATTAGGCATGGACAATACCACTTCTATGCCTGGGTAAAAGCACAAAGTTGTCACACTTTCAGCCAACTTATTAGCACAACTGAATTTAAGTATTTCTAACTAAAAATCAATTTTGGTCAAACATATGATCTAGTAAGATTCATTCTAGCTAAGTTAGATGCTTCCAAAAAAATTTCAACTAAAATTTTTGGCTAAAAATGTATGGAGCACCACTTTGAGTCCAATTTACCAAAAATATTAAATTATTTGAAAAGCTTGAAGTTTCAATAACTCTTGCTAATGTAAACAATATTTTTAAAAAAAAATATAAAATATACATGAATATAAAGTGGATTTCTAAAAAATATATTTGGCTACAAACTAGTTTGTTAATTTTATATTTTACTCATTTATTTTTACTAAAATGGGTTTCAACTTAAAATATTGGGGTTAGATTCACTATACAAGGAAAAATACTAAAACTTATTAAAAAAATTTACGAAAAAATATGATGCACTAGATAAAGAATCGCCCAAGATGGTATTTTTTCTGTTTAGATATCATTTAGTATGAAGTTGTGTCCAGATCTGCTTGATTGTTTTAGTTCACTACATTTTGTATTTGTTTTAAAAATATTTATTTATCAAAATTGGAAAAATATAATACTTCAAAAATTTCGTTGCCATCTACAAAAATTTGAAAGAAAAAAAATAAAATTTACTATAAAAAAGTTTGACGCCCCGTGCAACTTCATTTTTCAGCATTTTATCAGCAACTAAATTATAGTGTTAATTTATTAAAAACTAGTTTAAAATAGTTTTTTAATTTAAAAAAAAAATACAAACATAAAATATAGTAAAAGATACATATTTTACTGGTTTACATCATTTCAAAATTCAAAACATATATGCCACTTTTTAGTGATTCAAGTTTAAAAATTGGATCACCGTTGGTCGTTTCCTTTATAAAGTGTGACATGGCTGACTGCTTTTACCGCCTTCACCTTTCCATCCAATGAATGTTGTCTGACACTGAAAATTCGTCCTGCAAAGGAAGGTCATTAATATTCATGAAAGAGGATTTTCACTTACAGCAACAATTTGTCCTTAAACATTTCCACCATGGCCATACCCATGATAGAAAACCTTCATCATTTGATTGAAAGTGATGATGGCTTAGAGGTTATGAAAATAATTGTTGAGATTTACAATAAACATGCCTCTTCCACTTCCCAATCTGCAAAAATTGTTGTAAGCAAAGGAAGACCTCACTTTCCTCCCCCAAAACCATTGCATCCATACCAACTTATACCAAGTTCCTTAGGTTACAACAACTATGCAATAGGTTAGTTATGTGGCTCCTTCTTTCACAATTCCAACTAGCATTCCTAGTTCTCTTCTGGCATCACAAGTCCCATCTACCACCTTCACCCCTCTTAGTGTTCCTTTCACTTCCCCTCACATTACATACACTTCATTGCCATTTTCTCTTCCACCTCATACCACTTACCCCACTCCCATCTTTACACAACTCTTTAATACCATTTCATCCATGCAGCAAGCGTTCCTCCATTAATCCAGGTCCAGAGTGCTCCACCCACATATCATGTTCTGGTAAGAATCTTATCCTCAGAAATCTTATGCACACGGTTGCAAGGGTTGAAATTCCTGGGTTTTAGAAATCACGGAGGAAAAGAATATATTGGCAATACCAATGCTTATACAAGCTTTATCTGATGATTTTCCTTGATGATAAACTCTTAGCTAAATTTTTTCCTAGGACCCTAAAATGTACTGCATTGGAGTGGTTTTCCAACTTTCCCAATCATTCCATCTAATCATTTAATGAGCTTGTGGATGCCTTCGTAAGTCACTTCCAATTTCATATGACCGCTAAAAAGATAATGGCTAACTTGATGCCCTGTAGAAAAAATGCTGATGAGAAAGTCACTAATTTTATTTCATGTTATTAGCCATTGTATGCTCAAGTGGATACTATCAATTCCCCGATTTCACATCTGCGAGAAGATGGAAACGTAAAACTGAAGCATGGAATCGGGTCATCATGGTAATTCCCTTCGTTCATGCACTTATGCACAACCCTATGTGAATATCATAACTCAGTTTCAAGTCGTGATTCAAAATCCACTTAAACCCAGTTGAAGTTGGAAAACAATAAAAAAAAAAACACACAAAACTTTCACAAACCAAATAGAAGCTTTTTATAGTTTAATCCGCCTCCTCAACCGCAACCAAACCCACTCGTTCCAAGTCAAGTGGTTGTTGTTAAAGTAGCCGTGCCTTATACCTATGGGGACCTAAAGAGACAATTTACTCCCTTACCCGATACCCTCCATAATACAATGAACCAATTGCTCCAGCAACAAATGATCACATTTCCCACCATCAAATCGGTTGATACCACCCACCTTTAAACCTAATGCTTATTGCCATTTTCATCACCAAAATGGCCATGACACCGAACAATGTAAGCATCTCAAGCACTTAGTTCAAGACCTCATTGATTCGGGTCGTTTGTCCATTGTAGGCGTTAATGATCAAGGTAATAAGTTTATTGCATCCCTTAACTAGAATTTACAAATATTTACCAATCCTATGCCTAAACACAATGTTTCATTTGTCAAGGCCAGTGAACCTTCAAACCCTCAAGTCATGAACATCGATACAAATAATGAACAACCTGATATAACTCCAAATGTTTCCCAGGTTAATCCTATGGAAGAACTTGTGGGTGCGATAGACATTATCCCTCATAAGGGCCCAACCAACAAAAAAATTGATATCACTTTTTCTTCAAAAGATATATTTCAAAAACTTCCATATGGTCCTCTTTACATAGCTAGAAAAATCTATGATAAGCCCACCAATGGGATATTAATAGATCATGCCTATGGCGAGAATGTGATCAAAAAATAATTTCTAGTATTACATGAGCTATATCAAGATGATTATAACAAACCAATTGCATGGATTAAAACACATACTAGTTTTGCATGCCCTATGATTGGATTGATCGTACTTCCCTTACAAATAGGACCCAAAACTTTGGAGGTAACATTTTCAATTATTCCACAATCAGATGAATTTCGTTTGTGGCTAGGTCACCCTTGGCTTCACTCAATGAAAGCGGTCCCTTCATTTGTTCAAATTTTTTTGAAGTTTCCACATAGCAATGAAATATTTACCATACACCATAGTGGCTTTAATCCATTATCGTCTAAAGGTAATTTTTTCTTAGAAGCCTTTTGGCTAGCACCTATGGAACCCATCACCCCTCGTAAAGATATCTTTTTCATAACTTATCAAAAGTTCAAAGCCAAACAAATAGTTGAGTTGTCTCTTCGTAACATGTCCCTGTCCACTTCCACTCCCCCTATTATAGATGAAACCATGCTTCAACCTAAGTTTTACATCAAACAAACCATACAACCTCATGAACAACCACACTTAGACACTTCCCTACCATCGTTTAAATGACCAAGGGAAAATGAAACTAATCTTTTCATACCACCCCACATTAAAAAAGTGTATAAAGATAAAGAGAAAGTGGTTGACCCATCCTGTTCAGTTTCTGCCATTCTTCCCCCTTTGGAAGAAAAGGAACCTATGATGAATCAACCCGCTCTTGTACC
Source organism: Sequoia sempervirens (assembly GCA_007258455.2). Lineage (NCBI taxonomy): Eukaryota > Viridiplantae > Streptophyta > Pinopsida > Cupressales > Cupressaceae > Sequoia > Sequoia sempervirens. The sequence goes on from VDFB02319215.1 coordinate 23,151, forward strand.
TCAACAAATTCAAAATAAAATTAAGCACAACCATGGTGCTAAGGAGCATAGGCGTCATCATCGTCTCCTTGCTCATTAGTCTCAAATAGAAGAAAATAAAGAAAACCAATCTCCACCTTTTACCGAAGCAATTGATGACCACCCCCTTTCCCTTGATCTACCAATAGATAGTGCACTCCAACCCTCAAGAAAAAATTAACAAATCCAATAGCCACAAATTTTAATACATCCTTCCTTAGAAATCACCCTTCGTCCTCCTGTCGTAATCAATCTTGATGATGATGATGATGTGAAGATTGCAAAAATAGATGAAGTCCATAATAATCTAAACTCTTTATTTTCATCTACCATGAGCTTATACGATAAGTCTTCTCAACCAAGTGAGGAACCTGGTACATTGCCTAGTTCAACACTTGCAATTCTTCCTTTGGACAATCAATCACCCTCACAATACAATGAATATGGGGTGATCCCACAATAGTGGTTTACAATTTTTGGCCAAACTGGACACTGAAATTATTATTTTTAACTAAATCTTCACATTCAGGCACCTATAATGGTTAAACCATGAGGAATTTGAAGATGATGTAAACTAGAGTCTCGTCACATTTTGTCTGTAGATTCTAAAAATATTTTTTCCAAAAATTTTGGAATCAGATTGCACTTCTTTTTCCATCTCCCACAAAAACTGGTTTTTTCATAAAACAACATTTTTAAAAAGTGACGCACATCATATAATGCATAACCTTTTTTCCATGAAGGATAAAATTCTAATTCTTTCTAATTTAGATTTGTAACTCCATTATCTAGTGCTTCCACTTGGTCAGATAGTTTTTTATTGAATATTTTTTCTTTAATCAAGTTTCCCAATGACAATTCAGACATAGCACGATTGTATAACACGTAATTTTTTTTGTGTATATTTATAGACACACAATTTTGGAATAATGCATTTGATTAGGTAATATTCATCCATTCATCAAGTAAATCAAGTTTATTTATCAATCTCCTAAAGTCATCAATTTAAATTAAATAAATCAACTTGATCCTAACATCACCCTCCTTGATTAAATAAATCAATCCTTTATTTAATTAAGTCTAAAATCACCTTTCATCCCTTTTTGATTTAAATAAATCAAAATATTCAAGTCAAAGGGGTCAAAGCATCTAATCATCATTAAGTTAATCTAACCCTGATTAACCTAATCTAACTACCCATCATATCCTCTAGCTTTTCCCGCTTGCACCAATAAATCATTTTAATTCATTTATAAAATCAGCATTTTCCATCAACATGGCATCTTTGAGGAATATTCCCTCATGTTTGAATTAAAAAGAACAAGTGGACATGTACACCCAACAAAGCATTTATGAGCTCTTACATGGCTCTTACATGTCCCTTGCAAAGGTCAAACTCAACATTTACTCTCAAATTCAAAATTGAAATCTCCCTCTCTTTGGCACATTGACCAAAATGTGCTCAGTCCTCATCCTATCACAAGTTGAAAAGTGGTTCCATCTCATTGGCTAAATCCTTGTCCCACATTCATCCATTTGGCTATCTCTCTCATCAAAATAATCTATAAATGAAAGCTTCATTCTACAAATCATGCACATCTTGATCCATAAATCCTATGCAAAGTCACTCTCTTCATTTGAGAACTGATTTTGCCCATCTTACTCCATCTTCAAAGCATTTTATCATTTAACTTATATTAGCAAGGATTGGGAAAGGGATTCTTTCCATAGAAGCACCAATCCACTATGAGATGATTTACTTCATGTTTTATTGTATGCTCTCAACTAGTTTATCTAATCCTTTGTTGTTTTGATTGCATCATGAAGCATGTTGATTTATTTCATAGGGATGTTGATTATTGGATTTTTTTTAAAATGCTAATCATGCTTTGTGTGGTAGGATTTTAACCAAAATGCATATTTTCATGTCCACATAAATGGCGCTAGAAGGAGGGAAATAATAAACACGTTGGTCTGAAGCATTTTTATCTCTTTCTAATCTTGCAATGGTGTTGACAGGGAGGAAGTTGCAGTCTGCATCCTATGTTTATGTCTTTAAGTCATAGTTTACCATTAAATTATGATATGAATATCCTCGATTCCCCTTTTACGTTGCATGATATGAATATATATTATAAAAGTGCAGGCTCAACTATACAATGTGGTTTCTGGGAGTTTTATGATGCTCAACTTTTTTGAGATTTGAATCCTTCACTTCATGTCACACCTTACCCACTATCAAGAAGAGACCAGAAGATATTTTACATTCAAAGTTCCATCTTTTTTCCATGTTTAAGAGAGCCATCATCAGAATCTAGTAGGTGGGTTTGCTTGGAGATTTAAGTGTGTTTGGCGTGGTGCAAAGAGCGGCCTCTGAGGCAACTTTTAGTGGTCATAAATATGAAAGTAGTTCTTTTTTTTATATCAAGGGATAATTAATCAATCTGCCAGGCACTTATAAATTTTGTTTCAATTATTCTCTTCTTTGTGGTTACAAATTGTAGGAGCCTGAGAGAAAAAAAGCTTAAGATTTCTACACACATACTCATGCTACACATAAACTCACACATTTTAAATTAAGATCTGCCTCCCTTCATTAAGTTTTGTCTATTTCTTATGGCATTTCACATATTCCTCAGTTTTCGACTGCAGAAGCCATGATTGCATTAGTTTGAATTTTTCAAAGCAACATTAATTGAGTATTTCATTTTCCTTAAGGCCCTTGCTCAAAAGTTTCTAAAAGTCTTTGCAACTCATATATTTTTGGAGAAATGTATTGGCCATCATGACAGTCGTGGAGACTGCATTGTTTTTTTTAAGGCATTCTATCACCCAGTTCATGTACTTTGTCTATGATTCAGTGTCCTGCACTAAGATAAACTGCTTCCAGAGGTTGTGAGGATGCTACACAAAGATTGGGAATTATGTTTTATGCCTTGCCAGCTGCACTAGCTTGAAGCTTATTTGAATTACTTTGGGTGCAAATCTTTTCTATTACTGCAGGAAGTAATTTACCTTTGGTCATTAAATTAATTACTCTCACAGTTATAAGATTTAACCAATGCCAATTCAGAATACCTTTAAATGCATGAATAGTTATGTGATTTCAAAATTGATAAGTTAAATTAATCACATTTAAATGTAATAATTTTTCCATGAAATTCAGAAAATCCTCAAGGGTAGGTAAATAATGAAAAAGTGTCATCTTAATGCCACCATATCTTGACTTCTACTTTCAGTCCATATTAAATGCTCCAATATGAATCTAAAGTCTTTAATATCATTGAATTTTTTTTAATGCGGCTGCTAGTTGATTGCATTTCAAATGCATTTGTTCTCTAAATGCTAAAAGGGGTGAATAATGGGTAGTTTTGTTCATGATTTATTACTGTCAGTATCTGTCTTGCGTATCAAGTGGGCACTGCTTTTGACTACATAGGATATAGCATGCTCGAGATTATGATAGCTGGATAATGGGTGTACTCATTATTAAGATCTTGGTTGTAATTGTCAATTTAGTAAGCATTCTCTAATGCCCTCATTGAATCTTTATTTTTAGGTAGCTGCGTGCCAGCTTGGTATGCAAATCTCATCACAAATCACTAGAAATGTTCAATGTTGCACTATAATAGGAGGCATTGGCTATGATAAGTGTGATGGCATAGTGTGGATAATGTAGGAAAGGACTCCCATTTGCATGGAGTTAGAAGGGACGGGGAGGTGATGTTTCACCTGCCAATTGCGTTATTTGGAGAATTTATTTCATACACCCACACTTGACATATATGTCTATTAGTGCGATGAAGATTCGACTCTAGTCCTTCCATTACTGCAATGGTCTGGTAGTGTGCCAGCATGGATACAAATGTCCTTTCCCATGGCGTACTCGATCACCAACAACTCCTCTCCAATGACCATCACATTGTAATGCAAGTAATGGTTCCTCTCCAACTCAATATCCTCTGGTTGATTCAATATCGATCTTAATATTGTGTTTCGGGTGAGCAGCGTATGGGTGGAAAGGAGTAGCACCTATCAATTCAATTTGATTTCTTTGACTACTTCGTGATCTTTTACTGATTGATATTGAATGTTGTGGTTGGAGGACTATTAAATCAGCAAATACATAGTTGATGCATTGGAGACTATGCTTTACTCATTTGTGCCTTATGCATTGAATATTGATTGTTGCATTAAATAAGAAACCAAAGTCGATGTTTTTCTTTTTCTCTTGAAAGCTTCAAGATTGCAGAAATTCTTTGTTGGCGTCATATCATTATTGAGGGGAGTTTTACTAATACCGATCAATGCATTAAATCAACACTTAAAGTCTTTATTTCTATTTTCACAAGCTTCTAACTAGTTATTGCCATGCTTATCTTGCTACATTTAATCATAGGGGGTTCCCTTAAATCTAATTTTTAATGTTATAACCATTTTTATTTTTATTTTCTTTTTCACAGGTACTTTGTATCAGAATGGATAAATCACAAGCAAAATTGAGCTGGAAAAGTGGACGGTGGATTTGAGACTTGAAAGAGCATTTTTTTAATGCTTGTTGTAAATCTCTTAGAGCCTCCATTTATTGTTTTAAGCCAACTAGATCATTGTTTGTTTTCAAAAGTTGAATTAAAATTGAACCTTAGAAACTTACTAGACTTCACTTTTGGGCTAAAATGGAAAAATCAACTTCACATTTGATTTTTTGTGGTTAAAATGAACTCATCATTGCTTTGAGGCTTAAAATGAACATGTGTTTTTCGTGTTTCATAATCTCTTATTCAAATTAATCTCATCTAAAAAGGACTATGCACTTCTCTCGCGCTTCAGAGTGATCTTGAGAACCAAAAGTCTTTTTTTGATGACATTAAGTTGCATAAAAGATTGCCTCCTCACTTCGTTTTGGGTTTAAAATTGAACAAAATCTTGTGCGAGCGTGAGTGAGCTTATTGCATGTGTTCTCCCTTTGTTTCTGAACAAGGGTCGATCGAACTATGAATAAGTTTATTCGCTTTTGTCTATCTTAGAGGGCCTACCTTGGGGAAAAAGTACTCATCTAAGGGAATGAATCAATTGGTAACACTCTAAAGCCAAGAGTATTTCCAATTGGGATATAAATGTGGGTATTGGAGTAAACGCCAATATCACACAGTTGATTCTGACAAGATGGATTTGAAAGGGGACTCTCGCCGTATGGGTCAATCTCCATGAACAGAAAGTTTGAAATAAAACCCTTGTTTGTAGTGGCCTATTAACTCATTCACTGAGTTTATAAAAGTGGTGCATTGGAACTTAGATTCTAAGAAGTTACTTGTCATGTCCGATCTTGGTTAAAGTATAGAGGTTAAGACTTCATTCTTAAAATACCTTTATACTCTCTCCTTGGTTGCATGTAAAATCATCTCTTCTACTACAAAGGGTATGAGGAAAGCCCACCAAGAAAAATGTACCAATTGAGCTAGGATGTTATATTGCTTGTGAGTTAGTTTGAAAACATAGTGCTTTGATCAAAAACATCGAAACCAAGATTCAACGAATCATCAATTTTGCAAACCCTTTAAGAGAGGCAAATATCCTTGAACAAATTCACATGTTATTGCTTTCCCTTGGGATTCGTATCCTTAGAGGCTTCTAAGCATTTGGATTTCATCTCAATTTTCTCCTACTAAGGTCAACAATAGGTAACTCTTGCCTCAAATTTCCTTGGTTTCCGCATAATACACTTTGCGGGATAAGGGGAAAGTTGAGACATTAGACATATAGATTCAAAATCTAATCAAGAGTGTGTTTGTGGTAAAACAGGATCCATTAAGAAAAGATTAAATCAATTGGACCCCACATATGTGCTTGGCATCTTTTGGTCATATGGTTTTCATGCAAAAATTGGTCTTTTGATTTTGAATTACTCTTAGAGAAAGGCATGTTCTTCACTATATTGGTCTTCACAAGTCCTTCCTAGGTTCATTTAGGATCAAATCAAATACTTCATCCACCCCAAACATTTATCATCCTCATCCCAAAAACAACTTTAGAGCTTTGGAAACATCATTCTAGACTTGGGTAAATCATCAAAAAACCAAAATCACCTTGTTTAGTTAGGTGTATGGGAATGCATCCTTTCTCATACATTTAATTAAATTAGAAATCCTTTGAACAAGTACATCCTCAGATCACATCTAACATCTTAGGGTTTACAAGTTCATTATCCAAATGAAACCAATCAAAATCAAACCCTAAGTCTAGCATTGATCCAAAGTTCCTAAACGTTCAACACTCATATCATTTCCCCTTTTCATCCTTCATCTTGTCATTGGTCCTAAGAACCTTAGAGGTCACTTTTATAACAAGGTAAAAACACAAGAGGAACATGGAAAATAAACTTGATCCATACATCATGAGTAATCCAAATCAATTGAACTTTCAAAGCCTTACAACGCCGATTGATTATCAACACTCGCATCTATAGAAACCATACATGGGATCATTACCTTCGACAAATGTCAATGGCACAACAAGTGTGAGTATGCCCAAATCAAAGATTGGAATACATTTCCCGATGGTAGATCTAAATCCAAACCTACAAGTTTTTCAACCGAACAATCAATGCATGAGCCTTCAAACGAACAACGTCATCCCACTCATGCCAAATGAGAATGTACCAAGTACAAGTTTTCCAAACATGAATCTGGAAAACTTTGGGATAAATATGTTTTCAAATCATACGAATATTGTTCAAAATCCAAACAAGATATTAAAAACTTCATGTGTTAATCCAAGTCAAGGTAACACCATGCAAAATCAAAGTTACCTAAATCAAGGCAATGTGATTCCCAGCATCAACAATTTTTTATTTCAACCTATCATTGCAAATCTGAACATCATCCCAAATCATAACATTTTCCAAAATCAATTTGTCCATTACCCCATTCAAAAACCACAAGTATGCATCCCAAATTTGTTTAAACAAAATCCAAATCAATTATATCAAGGGAATCAAGATCAAAATCAAATTGCTACACTTACCAAAATAGTTGAGTCATTATGCCAAGAGACATCTCCAACACCATTACCCATATCAACATCATTACTTGGTCTAGGGCTTCCCCCTTTACCTAGCACCAATCACTTCATCCAAATCAATCTACCTAACGCCAATCAAGCCATCACATCAAATCCTTTGAATATGCCATTGATATCGCACCAATAGATGGTATCTAATCAAATGACAACATCAATCCTGATAAATCAAAATATGGTCTCCCAAAGACCTATCATCTTAGTCATTCCGACCATTCCTATCACCTCAATCACTCCAACTACCCCTATCACACCCATTATATCTCAACCACTCACTACCATGATCGCTCCAAGCGTATCTCAACCACTTGTCACTACATCCAACATAATTCTGAATCCACCATCACTACCACCAAAAAAAAACATAGCAAGACAATATAACATTGCACTAAAAGCTCACTAGGCCTACCAAAAGGCCATCCAACAATATCTAGCCACACAACAAGTGCAACAAGCCTCTCAAGCTACCCAAAAAACACAAGAACAAACACAAAAAATAATAACTATTGGGGATAATGATGAACATTCAACAACTGGTGATAGCATTGACAATTTCCCCACCACAATTGTTGAAAACAATGATCAAGATCTATCCATCAAAGATCACATTGAAGATGTTTCTATCTTGTCCGAAGATCAAATCAACATAGGTCAAGAGTCACTTTTCAATCATGATCAAAATCCACCAACAATACCCAACAATGATCCAATTCAAGAAATGTCAACATCATTTGACCCTATGGTTGAAGACATTGGAAATCCCTCCACCACAATTGTTGAAAACAATGATCAAGATCTCTCCATCAATGACCACCTTGAAGATGTTTCCACCCCATCCAGTGATCAACTCACCATACATCAAGACCCACTTTTTAGCGATTTATTTCAAGGAGTGTTAGAATTATTTGATCCCATTGACATAATTTACAATCCATCAACCAATGATCTTATTGAAAATGTCTCTACATCATCTTATGAGTTAAAGGACATATCTCAATAATTTATTCCAAAGCAAGATCAAAATCTTCCACTAAGGTCTAGCAATGGTCCTTTCCAAGACATGTTGACCCCCTTCGACCTCATGGTTACAAATATTGAAGGAACCCTGAACTCAACACTTGAGGATGTTGAACCACTTACCATGTCTAATGATGAAATCCAAGAACCCTTTATAAGCAATCCATCCTTTGAAATTGACCCATGTCAAGAACTTGATCCAAAGCATGTCAAAAGTAATGCTGAAATTAATCAAGATCAAGAATTTGTATCTTCAAGATACTACAATAATCTAATGGAAACTCTCCTATCTATGAAATATGATCATATGCATGTAGCACTTACTCCTCCATCTACCCATGAGATGCTTTCTGTGGATGGACACGTTGATGATCCTCATTCAGAACAGGATCCCTTTATCCTGACATTATTACACAAAAGGAGCAGATTATTGATTCCTGTAGTCAAACTAATTTGTCAACATCAAGATTAGATATATCCCAAATTCAGACTGGGGACAACATGTATGAAGATATCCAGCATTATCCACTCAAGGAAATAAGTCAGACAAAACAGGATATTCCAGAGTCAACAGAGCAACAAATTGAAATAATATCATCTGTAGTGGTCATTTATCAAAGAATGCATTGTAAACAAGAGCTCTTAGAACAGGCGAAATCAAAGCACGAAGGTACTACTTCCACAATACTGGGGGAAACTTTATCTAGTGCAAGCATCAATATAGGGAGCACGAAGAATCTTTGTTATGAAACCGATGCTGATACTACAACTAGCCATGTCATGAATCTTCATCCACCCTTCACCCCATCCATGAATTGGGACCAACATCAAAAGGAATATTTGAATTAAAGTACGAAGAACGTTATCAAAGAAAAAGAAGCTAAGAAGCATAATGGACAAATCAAATACAAATGGATACCAAAGAATACAAAGAAAGATCATCCCTATCAAACTCCATCAGTCAAAGAAGCTATGGGGAAAAATAAAAAAGGGAAAAGTATCCATCAAAGATGTCCGCAAAAGAAAAAAAAGTTTTTCAAGCGACGTACAAAGTGTATCAAGCAGTTGGTCCTAATTTCACGCACACTTTCGTATCCACCCATCATTTCTCATCTTCCCAAGTTTGGAGAGTCAAAGGTTCCAAACTATCAACCAATCCATCTTTTATCCCTAGCCGCACTCCATCCACACCTCCACGCATGATATCCAATTCTCAAAATGATCATGTATTGGCAATGACCCTTCATCATAAGGATTCTGAAGGCACTCTATCGTGATGTGCGCACAAAGACAAAGCTAACTCTGGTATCGATGAAGCAGATCAGAAATCTCAAAAGTTGTATTCAAGTGCACGTATCTTGGAAAAGTAGCTTCTTCAAGCAAGATATTGATGGCACATTATAACAGGAGAATCTACATCAGCAACACCTTGTGATTTAGCATGAGCTTAAAATCTTTTAGAAAAATAAAAAAAATAAAAAATATGAAAATCCAAAAAAAATCAGAAAAATGATTGAAAATAGTAAAGAGAAAAATCATCCTCTAGTGAAAACCACTATGGTGGCTCTTTGGGAAAGATCATGATGAAAACCTGGTAAACAAGCATCATGTGTAGAATTAAGCATCTACGTGAGCCACTTTAGGTGAA
>VDFB02319217.1:0-23827 GCA_007258455.2 Sequoia sempervirens
GTCGATGTATGGTGTGGATGGGCCCTCATCATTTTTTGGCACTTGGGGGATTTTGTAATACTTTTCTTCAAGATTTTTGCAATATGAGAAAGGTTTGGGGTCTCCATGGATGGTAACTTCTTGTCCATTATGTGTAAATTTCACACATTGGTGGAAGGTTGATGCTATGGCTTTCATCGTGTGGATCCTTAGACGTCCTAGGAGGATATTATATGGCAAGTCAAGGTCCAAGACCTGACAAGTGGTTCCCATAAGAGTTGGCCCTACTTGAATAGGGAGTTTAATCGTGCCTTGAGACACTCTTTCTTGGTCATCATATGCTATTATCATGATGCCCTTTCCTTTGTCGATGGAATCTTTTGATATTTTCAACTACTTGATGAGGCTTGGGGAACATATGTTCAAGCCCGCACCTCCATCCACCAAGACCCTTTTGATTTTTCTCTTATGTACAATGGCTTCCAAGTGAAGTGCATGGTTGTGAGATGGTTGGGTGGGGAAATCTTGGTCAAAAAATGTGAGGAGATTAGGTGTTATGATATTTATGACCATAGCTTGGAATTTCTCCGCGTCGAGATATGCGGGAATAGTGGATGAGGCTAATGCTTCCTCAAGGATATTTTTATGAGATGATGATATTTTTAACTCCATGATGGAGATTTGTGTTGGCATTCTCTTGAGTTAGCCATGCGAAACGGATCTAGATGAAGGGACTCTATTTGGTTGGGATGATCCTGCAGTGGTGACTTTGCCGCCTCTTGTGGTGACTCCACAATCTTCAACATGGGTGCCCTTGATGGTGATCACCATGTAGTCTTCATTTAGGGAGGCAACGAATATTTCATACACATGATATACATTTCCCTTTCCTTTATCATTTTTTATTCCCTTTGTTGCCATGATTTAGCATTAGATTCATATATATCTTAAGATCTTGATTTCCTGTAGGTTGCTCCACATTTATTTCTTATCGATGAGATCTTGGATGATTATTTTGAGTCTCATGCAACTATTTGTGGTATGATCTTTGACTTTATGAAATTTTCAAAGTTGATTCTCATTGTACCAAGGAGGTTTGACATCGGGTTCTTGGTAATTCTCAAATGTGGGAGGCTTGATGAGTTTTTCATCAATAAATATTTTCATTATGTCCTCAAGTGGTTCCCCCAAGATGGTGTATTTTTGTTTGGGATAACTTTTGCATTGGGGTGGTCCCCTTTGATCATTGAGATTATTGATGATTGGATTGTTGTTGGGTTGGTGTGTTGTGTGATGGTGGTTTTGGTGTTGGATCTGTGGTGTGGGTATGTTTTGGTGTGGGGCACTAATGACCACCTTGGCATCAATGACTCCATCATTAGTAACATTTTTTTTCCTTGCCCATGTGCGAGGTTTATCATTGTAATTGGATGATGGGTGGTTGTTTTTTTTTTCGTGGTATGATGTCGATTCCACGGGTTGAGTCACAAGGGCTCTTTCGATGCTAAGCACCTTAGGGATCAACTGGTTGTATGTTGTGATGCCCTAAACCTTGGGATGAAATGCCAAGCGGCCTTCAAGGTTGGCTATGATGGTACAAACTTGTTGCTCTTCTGGCATGGTCCACTTGCTCCGATTAGCCTTGGATTGCCATCATTGAAGGAATGAAGCGAAAGATTCACCCTTTCCTTGTTTCAAAGCCAAAAGTTCTTCTAGACTAACATCCATTGCAATGTTGCATGCGTAGTTCTTAATGAATGCATCTATAATTTCTTGGAATGTTCTAATTCTTGAGGGTAAGTGAGAGAACCATTCCATAGCATGGCTTTCCAAGCTCCTAGGAAATAGCCGCATTAGATAAGTATCATCATATGCGACCTCCATACAATGAACCTAGAATTCCCTGATGTGATCTTCAGGGTTTCCCATCCCTCGATATTTGTCAAATTTGGGGATCTCAAATCCCTTGGGGAATGGTTTCATTACTAAGCTCCTATCAAATGGATAGGGACACAAGTTGCTTAGTGTTTTGGTTGTTTGCCCTAATTGAAGGTTGAGCACTTGTTGCGAGATCAACCTGAGTTGTGTCGTTACATCATTTTGGGATCAGGGGGTGGGATGAAAGTGTTTTGGGTTGTTTCAATCATGGATTGGATGGGTGGGTTGGTTGGTGTGTTGTTTGATGTTATCTGTACATTTTTCTGAGCAAGGTAGGCTTCCACCTGCTTTTGTATGAACAACGCTTGTTGTTGATCTTGTTGTTGCTATGCTAAGATTTGTGCTTGTTGTCATGCTTGTTGTTGTGCTTGTTGTTGTTCCAACAACACTTGTTGTTGGGATACCAATTCTATTGCTTCTTGCTGCTCTTGGTATTGCTTTAATGGTTGCTAGTATGCTTGCAATTGCACTGCTTGTCTTTGTGCATGAATTTGTGCTTGATATTGGGCTTGTTGTTCCTAATATTGAGCTTGCGCTTGTGCTGTTTGTGCTTGTGCTGCTTGTTGTTGCAATAGAAGTTGTGCTTGGGTGGACCTTTGTGCTTGCAATGCTTGTGCTATTTGTGCAGCTTGAGTGGCTTCTTGTTTTTGTTACCATAATAAAGCTTGGGCTTGTTCAATTTGTTGTGCTTGTAATGCGGCTTGTGTAGCTTGGGCAGCCTGTTCAGCTTGAGCAGCTAGTTGTTCAACTTTTTGTTTCTGAACTTGTTGGTATCCTCTTTGGAAAGCAGATTGCAATGTCACGTTGTATTGGCTTGATGTGGTGGAAGTTGGTGGTGGTGGAGGTGGTGGTGGATTTGGAATGGTGTTTGTTGTGAGTGATAATGTTGTGTTGATATTTTGAGTGGTGGATGGTGGTATTGGTGTGGTGGTTGGTCCTATGCTTTGCGATGTTAGAAGGGTGTTTGATGGTGTTGCAATTGCTTGTGCATTTGTCATTTGTTATTGTGATATCAATGAAAATTTTTGAGTGTTTAGTGTAATGCTTTGATTGATGGTTGGGATATAGGTTTGATTGATACTTGGTAGGGGAGGAAGTCCTAAACCAAGGAGTGGTGCAAATAATGATGGCAATTTGATGGAAGAGGTGGAAATGTAAGGGGTGTGAATTATTGTGAGAATTTTTTGGTGTCAAATATGCCCCCTTGTCTGAACATATCTCCCTCTTGTGAATTTGTGAGAAGAGGTGTTTGAGGTGTTGTGTGAAAAAATAATGATGATGGATCATGATGGAATGTGAGAGGAACATTCTTGTGTAATGGGTTTTGGGGTATTCTTTGTTCCAAGGTGGTGTTAGCATCCAAATTTTGATTATTAACAAGGGGGTGTGTTTGAATTACATTGAGAAATGTGCTTCCCTTATTAACATTAGGTTGGGTTGGAGAAAATGATGTTGTGATTTGTGGAATGTTTTGCATGATGTTTTGAGATGGAGGCGTAGATGAGATGGGAATGGTGGATGAAATTGGTGGAAAAGATGCCTCTACTATGGTACTCACATCAAAATCCAAAGGTAACTTGGCCCCTTATTTTGCTAGCTCAAGCATGTATAACAAAGGGTTAAGTCTCATCATGATGTTGATGATTCTATGGTTGTTTGGATTTTGGAGGATTTCAATCATTTCCTCATGAGACATTCCAAAGGTAAGGTCCTCTTCTTCATTTTCTTTTTGCAGATTTTGCAATGATGAGAGGGTCAATAGATTACTTGATTCAGTGGGATTCATTTCTACATTTGTTTGGCTAAGATTGCTTGAAGCAGGTGTTTCTTTATTGGCTTCCATACTCTTCTTGTATTGAGATCTAGTTAGAACCATAAAACAAGGGTCAATTTTCAAGAATATGGGAGATAAATCTCTTGATTCTTTGGATTGAACTCTATTTTATGCTCGAAAGTAGAAAGTTTTAGGATGTCTTGAGGATCAAAGGTGATGATGTGATGATGATGTTAGGGATGGATGATATGGATGTTTTTGGATTTTGATAAATCTTGAATGAGATACTAGGCTTTTAGGACTTGTGGATTTTGATTTTGATTTTGATTTGTTTGGATTTGGGATTTTGTCCTTGATTTTGATTTGCTTTTGATTTGCTTTTGATTTTGAACAAAAATACCCTAAGATGTTGGATGATGATCTAAGGGATAACTTTGTACAATGGATGATGATTTTAATATGTATGGGGAGAAGGATGCATCTACCCATACCTATTCAAAACAAGATGATCATTTCACTAAGTATATGAAGAAGGATTCATCTACATATACTAAGCTAGACAAGATAATTTTGATAACTTTGACTAAGAATATGCAAAAGGATCCATCTACACATACCTAGCCAAAGGTTTTTTTGATAATGTTTTTCAAGGATTTAGTCTCAATGATTTTGATTTTTCCAAAAAGCTTAGTAGTAAGGATGATTTAAAGATTTTTCCAAAAGGTGATGATGAGATGGATTTTTTTTTTGATGTTTTGGAGGATGGATGAAAAAGATTTTGATTTTTTTTTATCTTAAGATGAACCTAAAAAAGACACTTTGTTTTCCTAGACGTAGGTATTGAAGAGAATGCAAATGCTTCCTAAAGACCTTTGTAACCAAGAAATGATTTCATTTGAACATTCATTTTCGGATTTCCAACCAATGATTTTTTTGCTTTGGGGTTGTGATTCTTCAACACATATGAAAGTTCATTTTGCTTAGCTTTTCTTAATGTCTTTATTTTACCAAAAACACTTTCTTTAATTAGGTTTTCAAACTAAGATGTCCAATGTCTCAATTTCTTCAAACCCCACAAGATATGTTATGTGGAAATTCAATGAACTTAAGGAAAGGGTTTTCCTATTGTTTACTTAAGGAGACAAATCGAGATATAATCCAATGTTTAGAAACCTCTAAGGATGTGACTCCCAAGGGAAAGCAATAACATATGTATTGAGTCAATAATATTTGTCTCCAAAAGGGTTTGAAATTTGGATGATGATGTTAAGTGTTGGTTTTCATGGTGTTTTCGATCAAGCAATGCATTTTGTAACCCAAGAATAAGTACAATCCTATGGATGTGTAGGACAATATTTGTTGGATTCCCACTTGGACAAGTCAAGCTACACTTATCTTTAGTGAATGGTTAGATGCTTGACCCCATTGGATCCCCTCCACGACACTCATTTATATAGGGCAGCCAAGCATCAACACCCATGAAACTCCCATGGCATGTTTTCCATTTCTACTAGAAGACCATAAAAGTGTGGGGTGGCTTCAGAATGACCATTCTTGCACCAACAAATATATTAAAGGATTTTGGAAAATTCTAGCACATGGGTTTTAATAAGGACTTTTTGTTCGTGGAGATTGACCCATACGACAAGAGTCCCCTTTCAGATCCATCTTGTCAGAATCAACCGCATGATATTGGCATTTCTTCTAACATCCACACTTATATCCTGACTGGAAATACTCTTGGCTTTAGAGTGTTACCGATTGAGTCATTCCTTTGGGTGAGTACTTTTTCCCCAAGGCAGGCCCTCTAGGATAAACAAAAGTGAATGAAGAACAATATTCATAACTCAATCAATCCTTGTTGGCAACAAGGAGAGAGAATATACGTAACAATTCCCCCACTCACACTCCCACAAGATGTTCAATTTTAAACCCAAATTGAAGTGTGGAGGTGATTGCTTTGTCTCACCCTAAAGTCATGAAAAAGGCCTTTTGATTATCAGGATCACTATAAAGCATGATAGAAGCACATACGTCCTTTTTGAATGCCTTTAGTTTAAGTAAGCCTTCACAAAACAAAGTTGCATTTGTTCTTTTTAAATCCATAAAGCAATAATGAATTCGTTTTAGAGCACCGAAAGATAAGTGTGAGGTCCATTTTGTTCAATTGTTATCCAAATAAACAAACTCTAATAAGTTGTGATCCTAAAGTTTGTTTTATCCTTTTGCAAGAAATGAAAAATATTCTTTTTAAACTCAAATGAAAATTAGTGTCTTAAGGAAGAAAAGATAACAAATTCTTAAAGTAGTGTTAAACAAACACTAAAGTGTTTAAAAACACTTTGATTTCGTAAGGCATAGCCCTCATGCTCCTCCTTCCTTCGTTTTCGATTTCCAACCTACAAGGAAGAAAAACAAATCATATTCTAGAAAATACATAAATTAAAAAGTAGAAAACAAAAGACAAATTAATCATAAATCAAAAACACGTGCTAAAATTAATTTTTTCCTTTTTTACTGCCTTCCAGCATCGCAACTTGCAATTGCATCACAGTTTGATTTCTGAGCAGTGCCCTCATAGCGCTACTTACTAGTCAGTGTCGCTTTGTGTTGGGACAAAGAGCTCAACCACGTCACAATTTTTGCCCTACGTCGCAGTTTTTAAAATTTTTGAAAATTCCTACAAGTCAATGAGTCCAGCAGAAAAGTTTAAAATTCAAATATTTTGGTGAGACGAGTCCAGTGTCGCAATTTTAGTTTCGAGCGGTGCCATATAGCGACGCTAATGAGTCAGCAGTGCCAAAACAACGATACTGAGCTCCTAGCGTTGGAATTTTCTGTGTGTGAGTGAAAATGCGGAAATTTTAAAAAAAGATTAGAAAGAATGATATCCAGCCCTCCTTCTAGCACCAAATGTGTGAACCCCAGCCTTGGTACCTGCAAAAACAAGAATAAACACTTTAGACAAGAGATTGCAAGCCAAAACAAGGATTCCCCATGAAATCCATTTACAACATTCAAAATGGGAAAGAAAACAATGAAGAACAAAATAAAACAATGAAATAGCTTGAATCCTAATTTAAATGTGCAAACTCATGATCCCATGGGGGAATTGGTGTCAATTTGATGTGAAAATTGGCCCTTTCCCAATTCCTAAGATTGCAAGCTTGATTGTGTTGGTGATATTGATCCACTTTGTTGATGAAAGATGGGAACTCCAAACCAAATCTACAAAAATCCTAGCTAAGAATTCAATCATGGATGGAAATGGCTAAATATTTTAGCATAATAACTTTGCAATGTTTGTGGATGATGAAATGAGGATATGAGCTCTTTATTTATTGAATTCCAAGATGGGTGAATGTCCAAATTTAAGCAATGTGGGACTAACATTCATCCAATGAGAAGATGCCACTTGTCAAGCTATGAATGGATGAAGGATGTGCAAGATTTGGGATTTGTGCCAATAAATGCATAATTTTGAATTTCAAACTTGTTGAAATGACATGCAAGAGGGAAGGGAAAATGCAATAAATGCCACTTGGCTCAAGGAAAACGACATGTAAGATGAATTTTTTTCCTCGTTGGATGTACATGTTGACTTGAAATTTTTGAATTCAAATTGAGAGAATATTCCAAAAGATGCCTTGTGAGGAAAATATGGATTTAATAAATGAATGAAATCTATTTTCATGTGCAACTTGCATTATCTAGAGGATGGGACATGAGATGAGATTAAATTAATTAAGGATTAATTAATTTAATGAGAAAGGTTAGATGATGTGACCTATTTGACTCAAATTTATGGATTTTTAAATCAAATAAGAAAGGAATATGACAAGAGATTAATTAAATAAGGATTTTGATTTATTTAATTAAGAGAGATGGTGTTAGATTAAATCAAATAAGTTTTTAATTTATTTAATTTAATGGATAGACTTTAGAGATTTAGTCAAATAAATTGATTATTTAATTAAATAGGGATAATTAGATCAGATGGATTGATTTAATTAACAAAAGGGATGACTTGATTAGATAAAATAGTTTATTTAATTAAGAGAGGAATATTGATGAATTTAATCAAATAGGGTAATTTGATTAAATGGTTAGACCAAGGGATGATTTAGGAAGAAACGATGTTAGTAAGTCAGGATTAGATGCACAATGTCAATCAATACATTTTACGTGTCTACAAAAATAAATACAATATTATATATATTGAAATCAATATATATCTTTGTTTGGCAATGGAGATACAAGAAACTTTTGCTTTGTTTTTAAAGCTATTTTAAAACTCTTTGAATTTTTTAAGAAAATATAATATAGTATTCTAATTTATAATGGTAATATATTAAATTTTATAATATTTGTTATGGAAATACATATTAATTTAGAATATTTAAAAAAAACTAAAATATACATTTTTCGAAAATAATATATAATATAATATTCTGATTTCTAATAGTAATATATATCATTTTATAATATTTGTTATGGAAATGCATATTAATTTAGAATATTTTCAAAAACAAAAAAACATTTTTAGGAAATACATGATTTTTATTTTTTAATATTTGTTATGGAAATACATATTAATTTTCAATATAACAAGATTATCTTGAATATCTAATAAAAAAATTAAATAAATACAATATTATATATATGTTGAAATCAATCTATATTGTTGTTTAGCAATGGAGATGCAAAAAAAATTTGCTTTGTTTTCAAAGTTGTTTGAAAACTTTTATGTTTAGTATTATTTTTAGTTTTAAAGTTGTTATTTTTATTTTACATGGAGTCACTATAGTGTGCATCGCTATATAATGCACAAACTAGAAAAAATATTTTCTTTGCTTTGATTTATAGAATTTAATATTGCAAAGGTATGTCTGTTCATTTTTCCCTACTTAAAGTTACATTTCTAGCTAGAAATATTAATGTGATTTTTTTAGTTTTATGTGTAGATACCATTGCAAAATCATTCATGCTCCCATTCTCATTAATGAATAGAATAATATATCTTTTACTATTTTAAGGACATAATTTATGTGCCTCAGTTTATTGCTAATTTTGTGAAGCCAATATCTTTTTATGTTGATGTTACAAAAGGTGGAATAAAGGAAAGTGTCGACAATTAGGAGAGAGGAAAATTTTCATATTGCAGAGGTATCGTTGTTCATTTGTCCTTTCTTGAAGTTGCATTTCTAGCTAGAAATATTATGTGATTTTTTGAGTTTATTCACATAGTAATTAATCCACATGTAACTACCTTTTATATTAGCATAAATTAAGATAAAAGGAATTGCATGCACAAACCAAAATAAGAGAAATTTATTACCTTAGAAAGATTTTCATTAAGGAAAGGGGATAATTAGATTCTATATGTAGGAAGAAGAAATAAAAGTCTGGAAAAATGTTTTAGAAGAAACAATAAGTAGGTGGAATCTATGGTGACTGTAGCTCTTTGTTGTATTTGTTGTTGCTCTACTCTTTTGTGACTCTTTTCTCTTTCCTCATTGCTATTATTTGGAATGGTGGATGCCAAAATAGATTTAAAATTAATTTTATATGATTAGGATTTGTTATAATGTTCATTTAAAAAAAAAGTGAATGTGTTCATTCAATATACAATAGTGTGTGGTGCGGTCTAAATAGGGGGTCCAATGAAAGATAGTATAATCAAACAGCCTAAACAATAAAATTTAAAACTATATTGTTATAATAAAAAATATTACCATAATATTATTGAACTATCTCTTTTGTACAACTAAAGTGCTTGCTTTCCTGAAAGTGATTTGAATTTTGTACAATGAATTTTGTATTAGAAAAGAATCTTGATCCATTGTTATGTTTTAGAATGAGGTTCCTCAATCCTTCACCAAGCCAAGTCGCACTATGTTAGCACTACTTTCTGTGACGATGTTGGGGACTGTAATTTTCCATAGGAGTTCCTCTTCCCACAGTGGCAATAGATGGAAATGGAGGTCTCAACTTACCACTTTGATATGCAACAAGACATTACACATAACACTATGTGTTTCCACATTGTTATCTGATAGCAACTAAGATGTCCCATTCATGTTTGCAATTTCAAATTAACCATGCCTATCAAAAAAGACAACCAGAATATGAAATTTAATATATTAAAATAAAGAAAAGATGGTATAAAGATCATTGTTACCATAGAACCAATCCCATCTTTAGGTAGTGAAATTTTTTCCTGCGCCCCAATATTTTCTTTCTTTAAAATTATATGGGGAGGTTGATCGATTCATTTCTTTAAAAAGTTCATTTTCTCTTTACCTAGACAACACTTATGCTCTGGAGATCAAGTTTGTTCAAGCCATGTTTGACTTTAAGCAAGCATAAATTGAATGGAAAGATTCATTACCTTTTAGGAATAAGAAAAAAAATGTTTCATTGTCCAAATTGTTTTTGAATGATTCTAAATCTTAAAAATAACTCCAACTCACTCAATATATAATTATATATAAATTGTCAGCAGCATTTGTTTTGGAAAGATGCAACTCATCTAGGGTTTTTCAAATTTTTGCTATAAATCTAATATATTTTATTTTGGATCTTGTTTTCTTCTTGGAATGTAATCAAGCCAAAAGAGAAAACTTGAATCCATAAAGATCGAATCCTAATTCCAAGTAATGGATCCTCAACTGAATCATTCCTTCAAAGGATGTATTTGTAGTTGCAAAACCTCTTATGAAGGGTTGCGTGATCCAAGGGGGAGACAATGCAATTGGTGCAAATGACCAATTTGAAAACCCTTAAGCATTCTAATCATTTGATCTCCAAAAGGCATGAGGATTTGGCCTTATGAAGCTAATATTTAGCTATGTATGTTGATAACCTTTGAGGAATTCCAAATGTTGGATATCTACAAATTTCTAGCCTCTTTATTCTCCCTACCATCTCTACATATGGTGTAATTGGAGACCTGAGGCATGATTTTTTGGAGCAAGGGATTAAGGTGGTAAAAAACAAGGATGGTAGTTTGGTACTAGAACTATCATATTGTTAAAAGGTGGGAGTAATTACTTATTTTTGTATGTATTCCTTTCTATCCCAATATAGTGGGATGTTCTTTTGTGCATATATTATGTAATATTCATCCTGGCTTATTTTAGTTTTTATGCCCATACGTATTAAGCTTTTCTTATATTTGGTGTGGAACCTATAGTACCCACAATTAACCTATCAATTTATTTTTTAAGTTTCACATCTAGAGTTTAAAACACTTATTTTAGAATTTTGGATTTGCTTGAACATTCAAAGTAATGGTCATATCAATTTATACAGTAAAGATTTAGATTTCCACTTTATGACTTAGCATTTCTATTTCCACCATAGTGTTCACAACATTCTTCGAAATAGTAGTTAAGTTCATAATATGTTAGATGTTTCACTTGTGGTCTTTGTTTTAGAGTTTGCAAGATAGGAGTGTAACACAATACTTTAATTTAATAAATATAATGCTACTAATTATGTAGTATCTTGTAGGGTGATGTAAGAATGACATCTTTAAGAGATAAAAAAATGGCGCTAGGTGGAGTGCCGAAGTGAAATTATGCAAAGGAAGAATCACATCAGGAAGCAGTCGGTCAGGAGAAGAGGAGATGGGGTGACCAACCTAAGGTTAAGCCTCTGAACAAAGTAGGGCTCGAATCAAACAAGGACAAAGAAGCAACCCACATTCCTCAATGGGTTTTCTCAAATGGGAGATGGATTGATAAATGCAATCCTTGGTACAAGCATCGGGAAGATGACTATGGGATTAATCATAGTCGGATCAATTAAAGGAATGGATTTCACAACAACCATGTGAATGGAAGTTGGTGATCACAAAAATGAGAAATTAGATACCAAAGGACAATTTAAACTCTGGTGCTATTAGGAGTGGGAAATTCAGGAAAAATGGAAGCCCTAGGGCATTAGGGACAAGTCACTGGAGCAATGCCAAGGATAAAAAATCTTGCCATTACAACATCCCTAGTCAAGATGTTTTGCACCAAAAGAGGACTGACAACAATAGTAGTCAGAGCCCCCAAGATTTTTTCCTGAGGGAAGATCACACTTGCAAGGCCAATCCTCATAACCATGGAGCCCATTGGAACAACAAGGAACCTCCAAGAGATATGAATCATTAAAATTACAAATGAAGGTGGAGGAATGGAGGCCCTTATGGCGGTAGAAGAAGCAATGTCACTGGATTGGAAATGAATCCCAAGCCTTGGGGTAGCAAGCTTTTCACAATGCCTGCAAAGTTTATAAAGGGAAGAGTGGAGAGGCTGCGCGATCAAGCCCTCTTCATGAAATGGTATGGCCTAGACAACCCAAAAGAAGAAATTATGAAATGGTGGCTACAAAAATTTAAAAACTAGGTAAGCACTAATCCCCTTCCTAATGCTTTCTACTTGATAGAATGCATAGATTGGAATCTAAAATAGCAAATAGTGTTTGGTAAACCCCTATTCTTTAATGGCCACAACTTTCATTGTAAAAATTGGGAATCCAACTTCAATCCATGGCATTATAAGATCAAACAAACCCCAACATGGTTAAAACTAATTGACCTCCCATCATAATATTGGAGTGTGGAGGCCATGACTAAGATTGGTGACTCCTTAGGGGTTTGCCTAGGAATAGATGAAGATTTCATAAATGGGAAAGAAGATGCAGAACCAAACATCCTGGTAGAGATTGAGGAAGTAGGGCTCTATAAAAGATTGGAAATCATCTCTAAGTTTGGGTCTTGGCTTTAGAAAGTAGCCAAAAATGATGTCAATAATTTAGGGAAGTGTCTTTCCAGAGGGGACATTAAGATCAGAAGCTCCAGCATAACAGAAGTGGATGCTCCTAGTATTAATCAAAATGCCAATATAGATCCATTAGTGAATTTTGATGGAAATGGGGGTAATCTAGATTTAAAGTGTGTTGGATTAGAATAACTGTCTAGAAAGAGCCCTAAAAAAAGAAAATTGGGAGACCTTGAATGGAAAAAAAATGTTATCTTAAGCCAAGATATGTCAAATACTGAAGAAGTAACTTTGCAGGCTCAAGATAATTTGAACACTCTCTGAGAACACACTAAAGACTTGAAGAAAATCATTTCTTCACAAATAGGAGAATTTTTGAGCACCAAAAAAAACCTGGATACCACAAGCTTGGAGTCCAAGCACACCCAAAGGAATAAAGTAGAGGAACCAAAGGATAAGGAGGAGTCAGGTGTCAAAGAAGGAAGTGCATCTCAAAATTACCATTAGGAGGAAAAAGAGGAAGAAGAAAATGCCCAATCAGATAGTGAATCAGGTGAAGATTGGGTATTAGAAGAAGAGAATGCAGAGGAAGCTGAAGAAGGGGAATTGTGGGAGGAAAGAATGCTAGAATATATTCAGTCCAAGTTAAATAAACCAAATATAGAAGGCTTGGGGAGGAGAGGCACCAAAACCAACAAATCCAAACTAGAGATAATAGCCAATGTGGCAGGGAAAACAAAACTCTGGAAAGGGAAGGAGACTCTCCTTCCCCTGACACAATGAGAATTATAACATGGAATGTTAGGGGATTAAACACCCCTAACAAATGGTGCATGGTCAAGTGCCAAATTGACCAATCAAAGGCATATATATTTATATTGCAAGAAATAAAGTGGGACTCAAAAGAAATCAAAACCAAAATGAAGTGGTGGAAACAATGGGATGGCTGCTATGTAAGGGAAAAAGGAGCTTCAGGAGGGCTAGGTGTTATCTGGAACCCCCTCACAGTATCATGGGAAATTTTGGAGGAAAAAAAGAATTGGTTAGCAATAAAATGTAGTGTTACAAAGAAATGAGCAGTTCACTCTAATCAACACTTACGACCTCACCCAAACAGGTGAGAAAAGAGCAGACTGGCAATAAATTACCTAGGCCATCTTGATCCATGGAGGAGTAAAAGGAATCATTGCAGGTGATTTCAATGCAACTCTAAACCATGAAGAAAAGAAAGGAAAGGTAGGGAGAATTACGAGAGTTCAAGAAGACTTCGAAGAGTTTGTAGACAACAACCATCTGATGGATATAACTACAAAAAATGGTACCTTTACCTAGAAAAACAAAAGGAATGGATTTACAAACATAGCTGAGAGGTTGGATAGATTTCTTTTGTTTGGTGAATGGGGGAGATGCAACCAAATAAATGAGGCCACTATCTTACCCTACATAGGTTCAGATCACTTCCCAGTGTAGCTACTAATATAGCAGACACAACCCCCTCTGGATATCCTTTCAAGTTTGAGAAAATGTGGCTTAGAGATGATAAGCTACCAGATTTGATCAGGAAATGGTGGAAGGAGCCCCAACTTGGGAACCATTCTTGTTTATTTATTTTGAATAGAAAGTTGAACTATGTGAAAAACAAAATAAAGGAGTGGAATAGAGTTCTCTTCAAGGATATCTTTCAAGAGAAAGATCAGGTGACCAAAGATCTATTCACTCTCAATGAACATATCATAGACAAAGGAATGGACGGGGTGGACTTTGAGATGGAAAAAGCTCTCAAAGAAGAATTGTCAGAAATCTTGAAAAGAGAAGAATGTTTTTGGAGGCAAAAATCTAGGGAAACATGGATCAAGGAAGGAGATCGCAACACAAAATACTTTCATAGAATGGCAGTAACCAACATGAGTAGAAACAAAATATCTTCCATAACAAGAGATGATGGATCGCTAGCCCAGTCACTGGAGGAAGTAAATGAGGAGGCTGTTAATTTTTTTCAAACAATATTAAATAGACCATCGGAGAGTAATGAGGAAGTCAGGAACAAAATGCTAGCCTCAATCCCAAGGATCATAGGGGAGGAACATAATAAAATGTTATTCAAACAAATAAGTAAAGAAGAGGTGAAAAAGGTAACCTTCCAACTAAATCCAGATAAATCTCCAGGCCCAGATGGCTTTCCAGCTTGCTCTTTTCAGAAATTTTGGGATATAGTAGAAGATTTATACCTGGCAACAGAGGAATCAAGAAAAAAAATGACCATGTTGGGAGCAACAAACCACACATTCCTGGCACTGATCCCAAAGAAAAAGAGCGCTGTGAAGATGGGAGATTACAGACCAATTTCCCTGTGCAACACAGTTTACAAAGTGATCGCTAAAATAATTTCGAACAGACTGAAGGGAGTTCTGAACAACATTATCTCAAAGGAACAAAGTGGTTTCACCCCGGGCAGATCAATTGTGGAAGGCATAATATCAACTCATGCAACTCTCCACTCGGCTAGAAAGGTAAGAGAACCATGCATGATTATCAAGCTAGACATTCTTAAGGCATATGATATGGTGGACAGAGAATTCCTACTAGAGATTCTTAGGAAGTTTGGTTTCCAAGAGGATTGGGTTAGATGGATTAAAAGTTGCATCTCCACGGAAAAATTCTCAGTACTGGTTAATGGGTCAGCTCAGGATTTTTTCTCATCTTCGAGAGGGATAAGGCAAGGAGATCCCCTCTCCCCCTTTCTATTCATCATAATGGCAGAAGTTATGGGTCGGGGGATAACAACTCTAAGATAGGAAGGCAAATGGAAATGAGTGAGAGTCGCCAATGGAGTTGAAAACTCAACACATCAGCAATTTGCTGATGATACAACTCTTTTCGGTTTGTTTAGCAGAAGAGAAGGAAAAACCATAAAATACTTTTTGGATGAATATTGTCAAGCATTAGGAAAAAGCATAAAATGGCATAAATTTGAGGTCTTTTTTCTTAATACTCAACCAAGCCTTCAAAGAGATCTGGCAAGAATTTTGGGATTGAGAGTGGCAAACTTTCCAAGTAGATTCTTGGGCACCCTCCTCTTTGTAGGCATCAATAAAAAATGCTATTAGGAAGAACTAATCAACAGTTGCAAGAACAAGATGGGGACATGGAAAGGGAAATGGATTTCTACAGCAAGAAGACTACTGATGGTGAAGGCAGTTCTTTCAGCAATACCAATTTACTCAATGGCATGCCTAAACATTCCAATAGCAGTAGAGGAAAAGCTTAACCAAATTTTTAGGAATTTTTTCTGGAGTGGCACAAGAGATCATCAAAAATTTCCACTTGTGGCCTGGAAAAAAGTATGCACCCCTAAAGAGGCTAGTGGAGTAGGGCTTAGACAATTAAGATTGATGAATATGGCAGTAGGTGCAAAACTGGTTTGGGAAATGTATGCAAAAGGAAATCAGAGATGGGTCAGAATCTTGCAGAGAAAATATCTAGATTCAAACTCTCCAACTCAAATCCTTAGAGTTGCGAACCCTCCTCGAGGCTCGGCCATCTAGAACTATTTATTGGAATGTAGGGATATAATCACTAAACATGTGACCCGGGAGTTGAGGGATGGCAAGTCTGCATCCTTTTGGCAGGATTCATGGAATGGCAAAGAAGCTTTAGCAACTCTTCCTGGGTTGGACTTGATCAGAACAGAAACCCAAAGAAAGTGGGGTGACAAGGTAAGCAACTATGGAAGGATGATAGTTAGGGAGGGAGTTCTAGAATGGGAATGAAACTCTCTACAAGAGCTAGAAGCCCCACAAAACTAGAAGGATGTTCTATTGACAATATTAAAAGAAATAACCTTTTTTTCCCTCTAATCAAGATGACATTATCAGGTGGTGTGGCTCCTCGATTGGGTCATATGCAGTGAAGTTTGGTTACAAGCTAAAGGAACAAGCAGAGGCAAGACAAAACTAGTCGAGCAAACTACTATGGGGTAGATATTGTCTACCTAAATCTGGGGTATTTGCTTGGCTGGCAATCCAAAAGAAGATCTTATTTGAGGACATATTAGCCACTTTCGGAATCCAGGATCCAGGGAGATGCATTTTATGCAAAAAGGACAATGAAACCTCAGATCATCTGCTTATCAATTGCCCTTATTCAATGCAATGTTGGCAACATTTCATGAGAAAACTCAATTGGAAAAGCCCCCTACCAAAATGCCTGCTTACATGGTTCAATATGTGGCCTCTTCCAAGAAGGAAGACAGTTTTTGATAGTATTTGGCCCATGGCCCCTTCAATAATAATATGGGAAATATGGAAGGAGCACAACAAAAGGATCTTTCAAAACAAAGAAATGCAGTCAGCAAAGCTGTGTGAGAAAATCAAAGGTATGATCACTAAAACAGTAAATGAAGCAGTCAAATCAAACTCGGGGAAGAAAGGTACATATTCGAATTGGGACGATCAAATGAAGCATGTTTTCAAGGGGCTCCTTATTCCTAAAATTACAGGGCCAGGTCCCAAGGCTTCCCAGCTAAAGAGAAGGGATGTTAAATGGGAACCTCCGGAAATAGGCTGGATCAAGATCAACTTTGATGGGGCATCTTGAGGCAACCCGGGCCCGGGCAGTGCTGGATGTGTAGCCAAAAATGAGAGGGGGGAGACAATGGCAGAGAATTCTAAACCTCTGGGAATCTGTACAAACAATGAGGCGGAATTCCAAGCAGCTTTAATGGGAATTCAGTTAGGTATTCATTTAAAGGCAAAAAAGATATAGTTAGAAGGAGACTCCCTAATCACTATAAACTCGATAAGATAGAGCATTTGTCCCAATTGGAAACTGAATCACTGGCTCCAAGCAATAATGCACCTTTTGAGTGGCTTTGAAGATTATAAAGTATCTCATATTTTCAGAGAAGGGAACCAAAGAGCGGACTTCTTGGCGAAAGAGGCAGTAAGCAATAACTAAGGCTATGATTCTCAAATACTTGGGAAATTTTGAAATTCA
Organism: Sequoia sempervirens; assembly: GCA_007258455.2. NCBI lineage: Eukaryota > Viridiplantae > Streptophyta > Pinopsida > Cupressales > Cupressaceae > Sequoia > Sequoia sempervirens. The sequence goes on from VDFB02319217.1 coordinate 17,458, forward strand.
ATGACTAAATTACTATGGGATCTGCCCACATATGTTTGTAGCATCGTCAGTTTTCTATTGGTGTAGGTTTTACAAGTCATCCCTAGTATGTGCTCACGTGGATTACATGTGGTTGGGAAAGTAACTCTTAGGGCCCACCATGGCTCCAACGAGGCCAAGGGGAGTGCCTTGTAAATCGACATTTTTGAATCCAAATGGATATAGTCTTAATTGTGCGAAGTATGTGGAAGGACATCTAATATGGCCTTGCCGTCAGCGATGAGTTGGATAATTATTTCATACGCCAAAATATCTCATTTGTAATAGTCGGGTAGCCAAAGGACTTACTTCCTAATAATGAGAGGCCAGGAATTGGTTTCAATGCAGAATGCAACTTTATTACCTTAAGGAAGCCTCTCGAAATTTCACTTTTATATTTAATCACCAAAATGACAGGTGGGTTACAGGTGCCTTCTTCTCCAACAAGTGTTAGCAGTCAGCATATAGCTTATAATGGAGACTCTGTTGGCTCTTAGTTCAGACAAACAACAACAGGATTTTAGATGTGAAATCTCTGATAAGCGTCTTCAAGGGATGCTTTGGTCTCCGCATCCGGTAATCCTATGGGCAGTAAAGTAAGTACCGGGTCCTGAGTTTCTGCGAGCTTATCATAGGGCAAGGTCCAATTTTGAAATTCCTGCTATGTTTTTGGTAGTTCTGTTGTAGATGGAGGTGTCGAAGGAATTAGCCAAAAAGCTGACTCAGATGATCTTCAAGCATGCCTGGCTAGCGGAAATTGATGCGGCTTTGGACAATGTGGATGAAAACAAACTGATTCCCATGCCTCAAAATTACTACATGATTCACATGCATGGCAGGGAGATCATGAAGTTTCCTTTGATTAGAACCATAGAGCCTGAAATCTATGAAAAGCTTTGGGACGTTCGTGAGCGTGGCATCTTTTTCTTGCTTCGAGCTACGAAGTTGGTCTCCAATTTGCCTCGCGGCTGGGCTCTGCGCTATGTGGAGGACGAAGAGTTGGTGAATGAGTTTGTGGTCAGTGATGAGGAAGATTGGAAACTAGGGTTGGGAGAGGAATGGCGTAAAAACAACGTGCGAGATCCAGAACAAAAGGCCAAGAGTCCGGCCCATGCCAATTGTGGTCCAGATTGCCCAGTAATTGTAGTATTCAAAGCCTGGCAAAAGTGCTTTGACTCTGACGAGGACAACGATGAATAGGGCTGGTATTCTGGTGTCCAAAGGTTTTTTGTATAACATTATGTGTTGTTAATCTTGCTATAGATATAAAAGTCTCTCCAGTCTGTCCATCTAGTATGGTTAGTAAGTTTTAATAGGGTTTTTTGGGTGTTAATTCGACTAATCTGTAGTCTGGTCTAGGTCAATATATGTAACATTTCCAGGATTTTGTATGTGGCACTGGAATTTTTGTCCAAAAAACATCAAGTTAGGTGGTTAGCAGGGTGATGGCTAGTATGTGGAAGTCTATGATCAATGTACTATCCATTGTAACATCTTTCAGAAAGCAATACATGGTGTTGCCCCATAACGCAGGTTATTTAACTTTAAAAAATAAAAATTATGTAGCAGCTTGTAAACTATCAAAGGTAAAACAATAAATAATTATATCTAATGTCATAAATATACCAATAACATCCATTTCTAATAATTCCCAACTTTCACTTTCAAATAATTTTATATGCATTTTTATGTTTTGGGTGTTGATCATGTTGCAAGTCATTTTTGTTGTTTATTCTTCTATATCCCAGTCCTCAATCAACAAATATATTTTTGTTCATCTAAAAATGAAATGAAGATTTCAGCCTATAAATTTATGATCTCAACTTTTAGTAATAAAAATAATATTTAGATATAAAAGTTTAGGTGAGAAGCATGTTTTTGTGGAGATTGTGAATGTTAAACTATATGAAATCGATCAATGTAAGGCCATCAATTGATTTTTCTTTTTGTTTAGGGGATATCAAGGTCACAACTTCCATCTAGAGAGTGTCTCATACAATGAATCTTAAATATGGAAAAAACAAAAAAAATATGTAGAATTATATAATTAGACATCATAATTTGTAATTATTCAAAACTAAATATAAATGATTTTAAGAATTGAAATATCAGTATTAAAAGACATATAAAAATAAGTTGGAATATGTATTCATTCAATATTCCATCATATTCATAGTGCATCAGGTCATGCCCTCATTTAGGTTGTTACATGCACACTATGGGATACCTACATTGCATGCCATCAAGTCCAATTTGACAATTAAAGTTTGAACTATTCTTCATGATAGTCATAATGCACAGTTACCAGTACACAAATGGTTAACAAACTGAAAGTATTTTTGAAATATTATTTAACAAATGTTTGCAAAATATTTATACATTTTATCTATGGCTGAATTCAATTTCAAAAATATTTTAAAAATAATATTCAAAACTTATTACTAGTGCATAAATGTTTAACTAAGTGAAACTTTTTTTTTTTAACAAATTAAAAGTATTTGTGTTCTAATTAAATGGAAATGGTTGATGTTGATGTTATCTTTTATTATATACAAGTTGGTATAATTTTAAGTTAATAACTATTAAAACTAAAATCAGATGCTTACAAAGTTATCGTTAATCAAAATATTAAATTATAAGTTTGGGGAGGAATTCCACTAAATTTTAGTGTCTAGCATTATATATGGCAATTGAAAAAAACAATGATGGAAAATATAATGAAAGCATATATATTACTGTTGAAATGAATGTTAATGAAGATGTAAGCATTTTTTTAGATACATATTTAACAACAGTTAAAAAAACTACAAATTATTTATTAAACATAAACTTTATTATTTATTAGAATGTGTTAAAGAAAAACTATGTTATATTATTTTTTGTTAACAAATTGAAAGTATGTGTGTTCTAATTTAATGCAAATGGTTGATGTTCATGTTATGTTTCTCTATATATAAGTTCATATGATTTCAAATTAATCTTTATAAAACTTAAAGTCAAATACTTACAAAGCTATAAATATTAAACAACTCTTATTTTATATTAAACATAGTATTATTATTGGGCGATGTTAAGGAAAAATATACAATAGTAAGTGAATTTATTATTAAAAACAAAAAATTACATCACATTATGAAACTAAATAAAAAATACCCTTAATAATGAAAAATATGTGCATGAAACAAGATAACTTTTGGCTTATTTTATATATATTAATGTTTAATATATGTATGCTAGTTTTTAGACATTAAATTATAATTTTTTAAAATATGAAACATTATATTATTTGAGGTCTTACAATATAAAATTGGGATAATAATTTTAATTTTGGTAATAAAAATTTACAGTGCCACAGATTCAAGGAGGATTTGAGTGACTAGATCTTTTATATCTTTATCAGAATTGGTAAATCCATCTCTCTCTTTATAGAGAAGTTGGTAACTTCTTCCAATATTATAAGCATAATCCTTGCTTATAGTTGGAACATTATCAGGTTTCAAATACTCCCAATCTAATTCTTTGAGTTGTTTTTGCAATAATTCTTTAAAGTAATCCAAAGCTTCTTCCTCTGTAGATTCAGGATGGTCTTTTATATAACATGATATGCCGGATACTAATTCTCCATGATTTGCCTCAGCCTTCAAAACAAAAAATTATAATTATAATCAAATTAATTTAGACATAAAATTAACTAAATTTATTTTATATACACCTTTTGGTATACATATAAAATTAAAGTTATAAATAGACAAATATTACATACCTTGAATGTTATAGTGTCACCTTTTAGTCTAAGGGTTAGGGATAAAAGTTCAATGAACCTTGATGGATAATCTATTTTTGGAAGGATGTCATCTGAAAGAACTGCATCTAATGTTAATATAGGTTGCAACATGGTTACACAATATGCCGAGCTTGGTACACCATTTTCTAAATATCCCTCTAAACTTGGGATGTACCTATCAACAAGCCACTCAGCTTCCTTTGTAAGGGCTTTGAGATAATCTTCCCACTATAAAAACAAAAAAGAAAATTATTTAAAATAGCAAATTTTTTAATGCAAAAACATTGTATAGGAATTAAATTGTGAAAAAATAATAAGAAAATTTGTTAAAGCATTAAAATCAAAGCCTAATACAATTTTAATCATATTTCTAAAAATTAAATGCAATTTAAAATATATTATGACAATTCCATATCTCTCTATATAAAGAGTATTCAATTTAAAATAAGTTGAAGAAAAATCTTAATATAAAGATATAAGAAAAATGCATACTTCTTTTAAAACTATGTTACCACTATAATGTATAGTCTAGTTAGAATAACATATAAGAGAAATGAGAAAAGAGTAAAATTCACAAGGATATCCAAGTGAACCAATAAATGTATTCTACTACTAGTTATATCTAGTATAGAAATTAAATTTAAAAAGTTTATCATTACTTCAAATGATTTATTTAGTTTTTAGTATCAAATTCAAACCTGTAAATTCTATAAATACTTGGCAAGATAAAATAAAATAGAATCAACAAAACAAATTTAATCCCATAAATTATGTGTGGTATGGGGATGAAGTAAGTAGTGATATAATCTTGATATGAGTAATAGATTCAAACTCTTACAACTTTGCATGCATAAGGGAGCATGTCTCATCCTTGAGTCTTCTCTCCCACTTGTGCACTTTCATTTACTCCCATGTGAAATGTCTTACATGCAATTTTAATATTTTCAGGAAAGCTTTTTGGGGGAAGAGGATCCCACCTAAAAGAGAAACATTATAATACAATAAATTAGTTTATATTAGTAAAAACACTCTAGTTTATGTATATACTATTAAATACAAAGTAACAACTTATTAGAGAACTATATATTTAAAGTGCATGAAAAACTTTGATTAAATATAGTAATGGTTGATTAATCTCAATCAATTACAAATTTTTATTATTAAAAATATCAATAATCTACTTCTTCTTTTTTTCTTAAATAAAAAAGGATGTGAATAATAAATCATTCGGCATACAATACTTACATCTTAACAGCTTCATTGAAGAGTTTAATCTCATCTATAGTACTATAAGTGTCATAAATATCATCAACAATTGTTGTAAGAGAACAAATCTTTGCAAAATCACTTCTATAGGTAGAATATTTAGCATCTATGCAATATGCACATGCTAAAGCAAAATATTCTACATGACGATGACGAGCAAACTCCACTTTATCCAAATCTAAGTCCTTCCGGCATCTAAACAAAACATTCCTACAAATATTAGTTTCTTGTGGAGATAAAATAGAAAACATTAAGAATACAAATATTTTAATTGCTCAACATAGTTGCTGTGTACTTTGATCTCCACTCATTATTCTAATCAATCAACTTACTTTAAGATTCGTTCAAGCTCTCACCGATGGACCGACTGCATGATATTGAAGTCCAATTTAGCCAGATTTAGAAGTTTTGTATTACCAGGAATCCTGAAATCAGAGGTAGAAGGTCAAACTTTCGATAAAACAATAAGCCCTAGATAAAATGAAAAAGAAAAACTCTGTTGAAAAGTATTTCCATCACACTACTACATCAAGGGGGTATTTAAGACAGTTTTTAAGACAATATTTGAGTATATTGTCTTAAATTGAGACAGAAAAAAAAGTTGTTTATTGTCTCAAGTATTGTCTTTAAAGGGGTGTCTCTATAAAGACAATATGACATAGAAGTATTTTTGTCTCTTTAAAGACAATATGAAATTGTCTCTATAAAGACAATATGACATAGAAGTATTTTTGTCTCTTTAAAGACAATATGAAATTGTCTCTATAAAGACAATATGACATAGAAGTATTTTTGTCTCTTTAGAGACAATTTCACTTTTGTCTCTTGAAAGACAATAGTTGGGATTAAAGACATTGTCTCTACAGAGACAATATGTAAAAATTGTCTCTGTAGAGACAATATGTAAAAATTGTTTCTTTAGAGACAATATGTAAAAATGTATTAAAAAAATAAACAATTCAATGTTTTCAAATTCTCATCGTCCTCCTATTTGTTGGAGTTTTTATTTTTTATTTTTCAAATGCGATGGAAAATTATAATAGAAATTATCAATGATTTTGAAGTTGGAACAATGAACAGTTGTCGAATACACAAAGCATAATGTTCATAAAAAACAAAGAAAATAATGCATCCTAATCCAAATTCATAAAGTAAATGTCAATAAGTATTTTTTTATTTATAGTTTATAAACTTGTTCATACAATCATAAGCAACACGTATGTCATAACATGACATACACAAACGATTCATTTCTAGGAAAGAGAAAATGTTAATATTTTCCTAAAAGCCATTGGAATATAC
>VDFB02319218.1:0-34045 GCA_007258455.2 Sequoia sempervirens
TACTCATAACTTCAGTGATTGATTTTTTCTACTAGATACCACAATAATCAGGATTTATGGATGCCCACTGGCCCCACATATACTGTCAAATTTTGTCTCCCTTTGATTAGCCTTTTTAGAGTTCATGTGGTAGATTCTATGGATGGAAAAGGATGTCATGAGTAAACAAAGGAAGGTTACATTTCTACCCAATTTGACAACATGTTGGGAACTATTAGTGGGATCTAATACACTTGAAGAGTTGCAGAATTATCTAAAATCAAGGTACTCTTTACAGTCTAGAAAGGAAAGAGATTTTGACCCTAAGGGTCACATGAATTTTGTAAGACACACCCTCCTTACCAAGGCTATGGTTACTCACCAGATTGAATATGAAGAAGATGTAATCAAAAATTGCTTCACTCCTCAATAGGCATATGATAGGACAAGAAAATGGGAAATTATGAAAAAGTTTGAGGAAGAAAGAAAGATGAAGCACACTGATTTCTTGGGTTATTTCGTAGAGGAAGAAGATCCTATCAAGAGGATTAATATGATAATTAATAAGTTTCATGAATTAAGACTACAGTAGCTATAGGGGACCTTGCCAAATTATCTTCCAAAAGGCTAAGTGGTATTGTAATTACATAACCAACTTCGAATATTGTTTTAGTATGTCATGCTTCTCCAAGATCACCTCCTGAACAACCACCTTCTAAAAAACAAAAGACACAAGAGATAGAGCCACTTGTTTCCTATGAAATAAGTGAGGAGGTTGGAGATACAGAAGAAGCAGTTAATATGTTAATACATTTCAAGGATGATGTTGAAGTGGACCAACCTATGCTTAAAATTGAAGCCCACAGGCTTAAAGCTAGAGTCAATATTGAGGTACAAGGAGAAAGAGAAATGCATGAGGATGACATAGTTGCAGCTCACAAGTTCTTGGAAGATGATGAATTTATCAAAACCCCTGAATTTAAAGACTTTTGGGTTAAGATGAAAATGAGAGAGTTTCAAGTGAGTGTTGAAATAAAGAAGATGCGAGCTGAGGAATCCCAACATGACCAAATAGTAGCCCAAAATTTTAATGAATTAAGGATTGATAATATTGATGTCATCCCACAAGAGGCTAGAGAGATGATTTTGAAAAGTAATATACTTATTGTCCCTGGTATGGAATTAAAGAAAAAAAATTTACTTGATCAAGTCAACACAGGAGGACCCAATGATGATTGTTGAGTTTGACTCAGATGAAGGGGTAAGTGGCACAGGGTATAACCCTAAGATTGAAACCTTGACATTCTAGGCCAAACAAAAGAGTACACAAAAACCAAGGTTACTAGATGTAGTGCAGGAAATGAAAGGGACAACTATGGTGAAAACATTAAAGGATACATCTCCTCTAGAAGTTGCAACCATGACAATGCATTCAGCTATGCTCACCTAAGTTGTAGTTAAGGAGATGGAAGCTAGATTGGGAGAGTATGAAAAGGAACAAAAGTTTTTAAATGATGAAGTCAATAAATTGTTCATGGAAAATGTGAAGTTGAAGGGACAATTGAAAGGAGAAAGCACCTCACAGAACAAGGAAATAATGTTATATCAGCATCCTCATGCTCCACCAGTTCATATAGAAAATTCTACTAAACAAGTGAGCATTCTTAGATAGGAGATTGAAGAGTTAAAGAAATCCAACAATGAGGGTAACGAAGGAGTGAATAAGAAAATATGCAATGTTTTAGAGAAGGTCCTCGAGCATAGGATAAAGCTAATTGTGGATAAGTTGGAAAGTGTGTATGATTTCTATAGCTCACTGACACATGCAATTGATCAAATGAAAACACATCTACCCATACTGGATCCCCTTTTTAAGAACTGGCAGCCCATACACCACACATTGGTAACCTTGTGTAGAATCTTACAGAGGAGTATTGAGGCTCCTGCAGCATTAAAACCTACAGAGCAAATGGCCAAACTAGTTGTAGATGAATTCCAATATATGCAAGGAGAAGACCAAAAGATCAAAACAAGAATAGATTCATTTTAGACTCTAAATTAGTGGTTTGTGCCAAAACTATTGAAAGATGATGACCACTTGAAGGACCTCAATGAATGGAAGAGTGAATTTTGATAGATTGTTCCACAATGCATCACTCGCATACAAAAGGATGGTGAGTTGAGTCTTGATAGGTTTGAATTAATCATGGATGGAGTAATAGCATTGGATGTTGGATATTCTAAGTTTATCATGGATGGCAGGATGTTACTAGACAGCCAATGGAAGATTCACCTTACAAATATATTAAAAATTCAAGAATAAAAATGGCCACGTGATTATATAGTGTATGAGTGGTAGCAGAGGTATATGGGTCCCCCCCTCAAATAGTATGCCTTGGGGCTATCACAGTGGAAGAACCGCACATTCAAATACACTAATATGGAGAAAGGACCTTGAATAGATCTTTAGTGATCACGGGTGCCTTATGAAGATTAACATACTATGGTGTCATGAGTGTTGTGGACTTCATTAGTTATCTACTTTCTCTATTTTATGTTTTAAGAAAAACTAAATTTTAGTTTAGTTTATATGAAGAGGCATGAATTTTGAAAAGATGCCATATTTTGTAATAGTCTTAAGCTTGTTTCTTCTCTTATAAAAGAGAAACCAAGACCGAATTTTGATATCATCATCATAGGCATTTATAGAAACATATATGAGGAGACTTATGTTATATTTTAATATCTATTTGAAGCAATCAATGGACAAGAATATTTAATCTAGTGCTCGAATTCTAGTCTCAATTATTTGTTGATAATATTGTGTATGATTAGATTTTTTATGTATTTTAGGTTGGAATATAGGGGTATATTATGAATTGGTATCAATTATTTGTTCATAATCATCTGCATTGTTGATTACATTGCATTGCACATCTTTCAAACTCAAAGCATTACTTCACATTGCATAACTAATAACTAGATGTTGATAGATGGAAAAATTTCAATTACAATATAGTTTTTATAAAGTCAACCTAAGCAGTTATGTAATTACTTCACATTGCATAACTAATAACTAGGAGTAGTTGTCAATTGCATTTTCTTGTCATGGAATTCCATGAGACCACATTTTTCATACATATTATCTACCAAAGCATTTTATCAAACAATTCACTGCCTTGTTGCTATAGCTAAAATCCTAAAACAAGTGCTTTCAAACAAGCTATGGGTGGTTGGAAAAAATCCATCAAAGCATAATAGTAAGCAATAGCATAGACAAGGCAGTGAACTGTTGAAAAAATGCCTCAAAGAAATGTGGTCTCATGGTGATGGAATTCCATGACAATCCATAACAATTCACTTGTCATGGCATTCGTCGTGGAATTCCATCACCATGAGACCACATTTCTTTGAGTCATTTTTTCCAAAGTTCATTGCCTTGTCTATGCTACCACGTTTTTCATACATGTCTATCAAAGCATAATGGTAAGCAAAAAGCTATGGTCTCATGGTTTTCTTTTGGCGCGAAAATCAACGTGATTTTATTTGCATTTATTTGCAAGTTTTAAACATATTTTTTTGGCAATTTTGTTGTTTGAAATGGGGTGATCCCACAATACAAGTTTACAATTTCTGGGAGATCATAAGTTTTGCTGAAATCACATATTTTTAGAAAATATAATGATTTAAGCCTTGAAAATTTTCATTTAAAGGATTCCAATTGAAGAGGGTTTGATCGAACCACCTTAGATCAAACCCCCTTGGATAGAACCCCGCTATTTTTTAACCATACCTATAACGAAGTCTCCTTTACACCTATCAAAATGTTGATAAAAAATCACTTATGATTTACCTTTTGGTGGATCAAATGAATTCATTTAAAATTTATTTTGTGTGTGTAGTCCTTATTATAAGCTTCCCAAAAAGTATAATTTTAAATAAATTTAATTTTATTATTATATTTATTTTTTATTTCTTGTGATTGTAGGTTTTTCACCAAAAATCAAGCTCTTTGTTTTGCACATGTGGAAAAATAGTAGATTATCAAAAAAAAATTGAAAAATATCAGTGCACTAGATATTGAATTACTTGATCCAACAAAAAAAAATGAATTTCGATACATACAAAAAAAGTTGTGTTGCATACACTCCACTTATATCTAAATTGTAATTGGTTTGACTTCAAACAGTTAATTAAGGAAAAAATGTTTAATAAAACACTATGAAACCAAATGAAAGCGCTAGATATCATAGATACAAATCTAAATTCGAAAAAAATAGAATTTTATCCTTCATGGAAAAAAAGTTATGTTGTATATGGTGGGCATCACTCCTTAAAAATGGTGTTTACTGAAAAAAACTAGTTTTCGAAGGAGATGGAAAAAAAGTGTAATCTGATTCTAAAAATTTTGAAAAAAATATATTTAGAATCTACAGAAAAAATGTCACAAATCACTAGTTTGCATCATCTTCAAATTCCTCACGGTTTAGCCGGTATAGGTGCCCGAAAGTGAAGATTTAGTTAGAAAAAATGAGTTCAGTGTCCATTTTTTCCAAAAATTGTAAACCAGTATTGTGGGATCACCCAATGGGGAAAAATCTCTATGGTCAGTTTTGTGCATTTTTTAATTGTAGGATTCTCACAGTTAGTGAAACAGGTAGTGTTCATAAAGGAATGGAAAAGATGCATAGAGCCTTTGAATTATACACGTACTGTGCAATGGCATTGAATCATTTAGTAAACCATTTTTTCTTCACAGGGCAACATTTTCTTGTGGAACAGTTGATTGAGACAACTCTTGTTTCAATTGACCACCCTCTCATGAAATCTCATTCATATTATAATCTTGTATGATCTTATCATAGTAAAGGTGATTATGACACCATTGGCTGCTACAATATAGCATTAGTCAAGGAAAGCCAGAGACCACAAGATTTTGTGGACAGGTTCAATTGAAGCTTGGAGATCTTAAGAGTTCTCTCTCAAATTTTGAAAAGGTTCTGGAGGTCCACCCTGAGAAGTGTGAGATCTTAAAAGCTATAGGACATATATATGCTCAGCAAGGGAAGACAAAGAAGGCTTTGGAAATTTTAAGAAAGGAAACTCGCATAGATCCACATGATGCCCATGTATTTATCAAGATGGGTGAGTTATTAATATCGACAGACCCTAGTGCAGCCTTAGATTCTCTTAAGACAATAAAGTTTCTTCTGAAGAAGAGCAGAGAAGAAGTACCCATTGAATTGTTAAACAACATTGGGGTTCTTTATTTTGAGTGTGATGAACTAGAGTTGGCTCAACAAACTTTTATGGAGGCATTAGGAAATGGCATTTGGGTTGAATTCATAAATAAAAGCCCCAGTGCCAATTATGCAGTTTTTTCTGTGTGCTTTAAGGATATGGAATTCTTCCATCGACTAGAAGAAGGTGGTGTTTCACTTGAGTTACCATGGGATAAAGTCACAACACTATTTAATCTTGCTAGGTTTTTTGAACAACTACATGATGTTGAAAAAACAAATCTTTTATACAGGCCAAAATTGTTCAAATTTCCCAATTATATGGATGCATATCTGCGTCTTGTAGCCATGGCTCAGGCTCGGAATGAGATCAAACTAATCCTAGAATTGATTGGGGATGCACTTAAGGTGGATAAAAGCTCATCAAATTCTTTATGTATGCTTGGAAACATGGAACTAAAAATAGATGACTGGATTAAAGCAAAAGAAATAATTAAAGTAGCACGCCAACTTGTCTTGGCTAAGGAAGCAGAACGAAAAGCTGATGAAGAACGAAGGATTCAGATGGAAAGGAGAAAGCAAGAGGAAGAAATTCGATGGGTGATGCAACAAGATTTTCAATTTGAACATGTGAAGGAATTATGGAAGAGTAAGTGTAAGGATAGGGATGATGACATGATGAGGCTAGTCAATCTAAGAAGAAACAAAAGAAGAAAAAGAAGAAGGATAAGGACCACAAGGCTTATGATTCTTATATGGAGGAACCTAATGTTGCCATGGAAGATGAGGAAAATTATATTAGTGATAAGGTACAAGATAATGCAGAAAAATCCCAAGATCTTCTTGCAGCTACAAGTCTAGAAGACTCTGATGATGGCGAGAAAAATTCTCCAGTTTCAACAAAATCATGAAGGAGACATGCATACTTTAATTTTTAAGATGATGAACCATTGCAGAAATAGAGTCCAAGAGAAGATGATCCATATGATGATGATGTATAGGCTTCCTGAGCTTTAACCAAACATAGCTCCTATTTTCCAAAATAAAAATCCCCAAGGCCCATGGGAAATGAATGATGAGCATTTGAATTTCAACAGAGTAAAATAGGTTTCCCATAAAAAATAAGAATGAGGAAAAATGAAAAGATAACATATAGATGATTCATTTGATGTTTTTGATAAGATCTCATTTAACTATGTCAAATGGATTTGGAAGGGACAAAGCATATTTGATTGACTAAAATTTTGAGATAGCCTATCCATCGTCATTGTATGCATCATCTTCTCTTAGAATCTGTTGAAACTCAAATTCTCATCATTCATTTCCAATGGGCATTGGGAATTTTTCTCTTGGAAAATAGGAGCTAGGTTTGGTTAAAGCTCAAGAAGCCTAGACATCATCATCATATGGATCATCTTCTCTCGGACTCTGTTTCCACAATGGTTCATCATCTTCAGAATCAAAGTATGCATGTCTCCTTCATGATTTTGTTGAAACTAGAGAATTTTTCTCACCATCATTAGAGTCTTCTAGACCTACAGCTGCAAGAAGATCTTGGGCATTTTCTGCATCATCTTTTTCCTTATCAATCATATAATTTTCCTCATCTTCCATGGCAACATCAAGTTCCTCCATATAAGAATCATAAGCCTTGTGGTCCTTATCCTTCTTCTTTTTCTTCTTTTCCTTCTTTTTTTTCTTCTCAAACTGACCAACCTCATCATCGTCATCATCCCTATCCTTATGCTTACTCTTCCATAATTCCTTCACATGTTCAAATTGCTCCTCGTGTTGCATCACCCGTTGAAGTTCTTCCTCTTGCTTTCTCCTTTCCATCTGAATCCTTCATTCTTCATCAACTTTTCATTCTGCTTCATCAGCCAAGACAAGTTGGCATGCTACTTTAATTGTTTCTTTTGCTTTAAGCTAGTCATATGTTTTCAGTTCCATGTTGCCAAGCATGCATAAAGCATTTGATGATTTTTTATCCACCTTAAGTGCATCCCCAATCAATTCTAGGCTTGGTGCATTGTAGAAATAGATTCCAAGAGAAGATGATGCATACAATGACAATGGATAAGCTACCTCAAAATTTTATTCAATCAAATATGCTTTGTCCCTTCCAAATCCATTTGACATAGTTAAATGAGATCTTATCAAAAACCTCAAATGAATCATTTGTACATGTTATCTTTTCATTTTTCTTCTTTCTTGTTTTTCATGGGCAACCTATTTTAGTCTTTATTTTAGAACATTTTATGTGTCCTTCAATGTATTATGCTTTATCTTTCTATCAGATTCTAGATTAAAAGAACCTATAATTGAAAATGGATTAATTCATCTATTTTTATTTTACAGTCCCAAATTGGTGGATTAAATTATTCTATTGTTAAAAAAATCTTGTACAATGTAATGTCCCCTTTTCGAAATGAAACCAAGTTGAAACTCAAATTCTCATTGTTCATTTCCCATGGGCCTTTGGGATTTTTCTCTTGGAAAATAGGAGTATAATAATAACTCAAGAAGATCTTAATGTCATAAAAGGGGCCACTTAAGTGTTGACACAAAGACCAAGAAATGTTTATATTGCAAATGGGGCAACCATTGTGCTAGCTGAAAGGGGTCAATTTGATATTGCAAAGGAAATTTTTACACAGGTATAAAAAGCTATTGCGGGAAACATCTTTGTTCAGATGCCTGATGTGTGGGTAAATCTAGCACATGTTTACTTTGCACAAGGATAGTTTGCGCTTGCAGTGAAAATGTTTATGCTGCAAATGGGGTAGCCATTGTAAAGTGTTGGCACAGAGACCAGGAAATGTTTATGTTGCAAATTGGGTAGCCATTGTGCTAGTTGAAAGGGGTCAATTTGATATTGCAAAGGAAATCTTTACATAGGTACAAGAAGCTGTTGCAGGAAACATATTTGTTCAGATGCCTGATGTGTGGGTAAATCTAGGACATGTTTATTTTTGCAAATGGACAGTTTGTGCTTGCAATGAAAATGTATCAAAATTGTTTGAGGAAATTCTATTTTGGCATTGACTCCCAAATTTTATTATATTTAGCTTGAACACATTATGAAGTAGAACAGTGGCAAGATTTTAAATGAACATTATGAAGAGTAGTAGATTGTAATGACCATTTCAAATTTTTGTTTAATGTAATGAGGGTTTTGAATTACCTCTAAATTCACTACAGAGGGCCTCGACGAATTCAAATTCGTTGCAGCAAACTCTGACTTCCTTTCCCTTGCCCACCTTTTCAAAAGTCTCTAGGTCCTCTCTAAATCCTTATCGCTCATGCAAGTAGCTGCTATAACTGATCAAAATGACTCATGTCAGGCTAACAAATGAAGCGAGGTCATGAGGTCAAGCGAAACGAATGAATCTGCAATGAACGAGACGAATGAATCTACAATGAAAGTGAATAATCGTGCCAATACATCGTGCGCATGAATACATCGCGCCAATAATTGGCCGAATTATTTTTAAAAAAAATTGTCTAATTTGGATTTGATGACTAACTTTTTAGTCATTTTTATTACTTTGAATAAATAATTTCTCTTAGTCAATGACCAAATTAGTCATTTATTTACTCATTTATAGCTGAGATGCAAAAAAATGAGTAGAATTTAGTCATTTTTAATTGTTGTGACTAAAAAATTTAGTCACCTAGTCATTTATTTTCCAAATTCTACTAGTGTGAGAAAAATGTGTAAAAATAAATTAGAGTTTCGATTTTATTTATATCAATTCATATTTGGTGAATTCTACAAGATATTTTAATGGTATAGTAAAAATTTGGCGAATACTATGTGATTACAATGATACATTTAAATGTTGGTTGAATCAAACCTCAACAGAACACATACGTCATAATTTTCAAGGCAATTATGGCCCTACGATTAGCATGGATTTATCATATAGTATTGGTGAAATGGGTCCTCATACGCAATTATTTCTAAATTTTGCTAGTGAAATGGGTCCTCGCACACAATGAACATTTAATCATGTTGGAAAAACATGTCCTAATACACAATCATTTTAATAGTGTTGGTGTTCATATGTGGGTGATTTAAAATATGCTTCCGAGATTCTAAGCGAAAATATTAGTTATTCCATTGGAAATTCATAGTTTGTTATGGAAAAACTATTAATTACATAGGCCTCATAAAATAAATTGATAGAGAATTTAAAAGCATTAGACTAATAATTCATAAAATTTGAGCGATTTGGCCACCTCTTTGGTTGCAATATATTCACCAATTTCAATTTGGCCGATATGAACTATTCACCAATTAGTGAAAATTCACCACTAAAAAATCCCTATTTAGGGGTTAGGGTTTAGCATATAGTATTTAAGGTTTAGGGATTATGGTTTAGGGTTTAGGGCCTAGGGTTTATGGTTTATGATTGATGGTGGAGGGTTTAGGGTGGCACCTACCTCTCTCTATCTCTCACTTCTCTCCCCTCTCTATCTCTCTCTACCTCCCTTTCCCTTTCTACCTCTCCCTCCCTCTCTCGCTAACCCTCTCTCCCTCTCTCTTCTCTCTCTCACCTCTCAACCTCTATCCCCTCTCTATCAGTATTCTCTCTCACCTCTCTATCTCCATCCATTCTCTCTCTCTACATCGCCCTCCCTCCATTACTCTCTCCCTCTCTCCCTCTATCCTCTCTATCTCTCTAAATTATTCATGGTTTATGGTTTAGGGCCTAGAGTTTAGTGTCTATGATGGAGGGTTTAGAGATAAAATATATTTTATTAGATTTTAATGTAACATTATTAATGTTAGGTTTTAGGGTTTAGAAATTAGTGTTTAGGTTTTAGGGATTAGGGTTTAGGATTTATGGTGGAGAGTTCAACGTTTAGGTTTTAGGGATTAAAATTATTTTTTAACTTGGTTTTAGTGTTAAAAATTATTAATATTAGGTTTGAGGATTTAGGGTTTAGTGTTTAAGGTTTAGGGCCTAGGGTTTAGGGTTTGAGCATAAGCTTTAGGGTTCAGTGTATAGTGTTTAGGGTTTAAGACTTAAGGATTAGGGGGTAAAAGTACAAAGTTGTGTCACACTTTTGGCCAACTTATCAGCACAAGTGAATTTTAGTATTTATAACTAAAAATCAAATTTGGTCAAACATATGATCTAGTAAGGCTCATTTTAGATAAGTTAAATATGTCCACAACTTTTCCAACTAAAATTGTTAGCTAAATGCATATGTAACACCACTTCGAGGCCAATTTACTAAAAAAATGAAATTATTCAAAAAAATTAAAGTTTCAACAACTCCTACACATATAAATAACATTTTTTTTTAAATGTAAAAATACCCTTTTGTAGATCCATAAGTGTAGTTTTCAAATATATATTTATTTTGATAGTTTAATTATTATTATTTTATTTTTATTTTTTACTAAAAGTAGGTTATCAACACAAGCAATATTAGATTGATTACCATGTCAAGAAAAATACTAAAACTTATTACAAAAAAAAAAAAAATACGATGCCCTAGATAAAAGAATTTAGATTAAAGATAGTATAATTTTTTTCTATTTTAGATAAATATTTAATATAAAAGTTGACGTCGAGTGGAAACAGCCATGCTTTAATACATGCACATTTAAATATTTATTTAAAAATATGTATTTATTAAAATTGTAACAAAAAATATCCATGCCCTAGAGTTTCAAGTTATAAATATGCACAAAAAATTTGAAGGGAAAAAAAGAAATTTTCTATATAAAGCTTGATGTCTCATGTAACATCATTTTTCAGCATTTTATCAGCAACTAAATTATAGTGTTAATTTAAACATAAAATATACTAAAAAATACACATTTTATTAGTTTACATTATTTCAAAATTCAAAACATGTATGCCACTTTCTAGTGATTCAAGTTTAAAAGTTATATCAGTGTTGGTTGTTTCCTTTATAAAAGTGTGACACAACTTTGTATTGTTACCCTAGGGTTTAGAGTTCATGATGGAGGGTTGAGTGTCTACCTATCTCTCTCTCACCTCTCTCCCCCCTCTCTACCTCTCCATATTTCCCTCCCACCCTCACTCTCTCCATACCCCTCTCTCTTTCCCTCCCTCTCTCCCTCTCCCTCTCTTCCTCTATCTCTATCTAAATTATTCATGGTTTAGTGTTTAGGGCCTAGGATTTAGGGTTTAGGGTTTAGCATATAGTGTTTAACATTTAGGGATTAGGGTTTAGATTTTGTGAAATTAATAATGAAAGTTTTAGGGTGGAACCTACCTCTCTCTCCCCTCTCTACCTCTCCCTCCCTCCCTCCCTCCTTCCCTCCCCCCTCTCTCTCTCCCCTCTCTACATCTACCTCCCTCCCTCCTTCCCTCTCTACTTCTCTCTATATCCCCTATCCCTCCCATTGCCTACCTCTCCCTCCATCCATCTATCTCACTCTCACTCTCCCCCCTGTTTCTCTATCCTTGCTAGTTTTTTATGTCCAACATAACATGAGCACATTATAACGTGCTTGCATTATTTCTTATATTGGGCCCAAAAAGTGGTGTGGCCACTCTTTGGTCCTCCCTCTTTTTGTACTTACCCTAAAAATTTATTATTTTATTGAATACCTAATTTTGAATAATAAAACTATGGAATTATTTTGGTGGTGGGTTTTCTCCCATAAGGGTTTTCCGCATAAATCTTTTAGTCTTGTGTAATCTTATATGTTCATATTATTCCATTTATATGAAAGTTGTTAGATAGATTTTGTAAATATTGTTGAATATTTTGAGTGCAAACAATCTTGAGTTTCTTTAATCCTAGTTGTTCACATTCATCTACAACAATAATTTGAATCCACAACATCATCTCATTCTCATATGGGTAATTCATAGTCTCCATATTTTCATCATCAATTTTCCTTTCACACTCTTAACTATGATGCTCAAATTTATTATAATTGATAATTTAATAGTAAATATGATATATTTCATACCTTTTATGTTCATTTAAATGGTTGTTTCTTCTTCCTCTTCTTGCATAAAATATCCCCCCTCTAATATTGTTATTCATTTCTACTTGTAATATCTCATACCTTTGTCCAAAGGTTTGTAGTGACCCCATTGACTCATCCAAAAATAACCTTGTCAAATATTTTTATTCTTCAATAGAAATCACAATTGAATTAAAATTTTCACATAAACTCCTTAAAATTGTCTTCATAATATTTTGTTCTTCAATATTCTCTCCAACTACCCTTAACTAGTTTATGATACCCACTACTCAAGTAAAGAATTATTTCATTGATTCCAAATCCTTCATTAGCAAGTTCTTAAATTCTCTTCTCAATATCTATAACTCAACCAATTTCACCTTAGTGTTGCCTTATTATGAATTTTGAAGAATCACCCATGCTTATTTTGACATTTTTACTGTTAGAAAAAATGGAAAATAAATTCATCCATTTCCATTTGTATAAATGTAATGCTTTAGTACCCTTCTTATTTTCATTTAACAAAAATTTCTTAGCTTGAATTAAGTGGGTATATGCCACTTGATTAGTAGGTTATGAGAACCCATTTTTTACAAGTTCCAAATGCTCTTGAGAATAAAATATTGTCTTCATAATGTTCTAATGGTCATATTTTTTCCTATTAAAAATTGGTATCTAGAGCACAAATTTTTGTTGTTAACCATTGGTCAAACCCCCAAGAGAATATCCCAATGTTTTTTTGAAATATGTTAAATCTTTGTTCCAAGCTTAATTTAAAAATTACCCAAATAAAAGAAACTTAGCAATCAAGTTTTGTTGAGCAAACCAACTAAAAATCTCCTTTGCTCAAACTAATTTGGCTCTCATACCAATTTATTATTGTTGAGAATTAAAGAAAAATATGTATAGATAGAATAATGCAAAAATACACATATAAATTAAGTAAAAAAATGCTATTTTTTCTTCTATCAACTTTTTCTTCTCTTATGCATAGTTGTGGTTAATTACAAATACATAAGAATGCTTACATATTTTGGAAGTTTCTATCGTCTATATAACTCTAAGAAATTTGATGGCTTCTATGTAAAGATATCTAAACTATTTTGAATAATGAGTATTTCTATATAGAAATTATTTATGTACATGAATGCTTGTACAAATAATGCTAGAATAGAGTGGGTGGAGCTATTACTCCAATGAAGTTTGAAGAAATATGGAAGCAAATTTATTTCCAACATTTTTTAAGGCACCATCCTAGTTTATTTAATCATTAAATATCATGGAAAACATTTAATTGAATTAGAACAACAAATTCACATATATTTCACTAGCATGTGCATGTTTAGCTATCGATTACTATGT
Source organism: Sequoia sempervirens (assembly GCA_007258455.2). Lineage (NCBI taxonomy): Eukaryota > Viridiplantae > Streptophyta > Pinopsida > Cupressales > Cupressaceae > Sequoia > Sequoia sempervirens. Next base: position 13,543 of record VDFB02319218.1, read on the forward strand.
TGTCCAAAACAACAACCAACACCTCTATTTATTTTTTGTCTCTATTATTGTTGAATCAACTCAAGGTGTGACTTCTAATAAGGAATTTGGTCACTCTTTCCGATTGTTATAGTAGGTCCAAATAGTGCTTCTTAAAACTGCTCAATTTTTCCTTACAAAGATATGCATCAGGTAAATATCTTCTACAAAGTATTGAAGATCAAATTCTACAAACGATAGAAATGTGCAATATATAAAATAAATCACATAGTGATTGTATTCTAGTATGAAATTATGAGGGCAACCTAATTCAAATTTCATCATTCAACTTCCAACCCATCCAATTTTAATTAATTCTAAACTATGATTAAAAAGTTATGATGAAAATGATGAATAATTATATATTAAACATCAAAATTAAACAAATTGTAACATCTCTCAATTTCAAGTTAATATAACTCTATTTTTTACCTATTTAATTAATTTATCATATTCAACTCTTGGTATATTTATTTATTTTTAATTCAATTTAATTATATACTAGAAATATTTTTTTGTGTGTTTTTTATCCCCACAATAGGATATTAAGATATTGGCGAGTGCAAGCAATGTTCGGGCAAATGATTCTCCCAAACTGCTATGTAGTGCAATATTAGCATTCATCCAACCAAAACACAACTGTTTAACACATTACTTTGACTTCTGAAAGTTTCCTTTCATTCCATGGATTGAAATTTTTCCAAAGACCGAGTTGAGAGAAGCGTTCAAAGTCATGGAAAAGGACAAATTATGAGCATCTGCAATGCAGACTGCATATGTGACTAAGAAAACTAAAACCAAAATCCATTATTAAAAGATTGAACAGTGATGACACGGAAAAGGAGTGTGAAAAGACAAATAGCATAAGAGATGGGGCGCGGCACATGTTCGAGAAGTAGTGTGCAAAAAGGAAAAACCTCACTACAATCCAGACAGAGTCTCAAGATGCCATTCAACAAATTCTACCCTCAGACGATTTATACATGCAAGGTCGCCTGCGTACATCATATTTGACTTTGTCTATAAAGATCTCCAGAGCGATACATATCTTGTTGGGTTCTTCTCAGACAAAAGAGAAAAATGGCTTCAGCGTGTATCGTGACTTCTGCAAAGCTCCTTCACTCATGCGATGCCCATTCATTTACAGGAACACCCACTTCATTTTCATGCTCGCCCATTAAGATCAAACTGCAATCGACAACTCCAAGCAGATCCCTTAACTGTGAGACTGCAAGAAGAAAGGTATATTACAATCAATTCACTTTATTTTGTCTTTCATTGATCAATGTGGCTTTTGGATCAGATTGTGTAAGAGTTTTTTTTACGTAAAATGTTGTTTTTGGATTAAATTGTATAAGAGTTTTGAATATTAATTGCAGGTATAAGAGTTTTCTGAATTACCATTTTAGATCACACTCTATGATCAATTTCATGTCTCTTGTAGCTCTCATAGAATTCATGTCTCTTATAATTTTCTATCATTTTGATGATAGATAATGAAATGTGATCTTAAAAGTTAATTAAAAAATTCTTACATAATTTAATCCAAAAACAAAAATCTGACATCTTTAATATATTGCCGTTCTTTCTAAACCATGTTTTTGGATATGAATTTGGGCATATAGGGCCGGAATGTGTGTGCAAAAGCAGGCAACTCCGAACAAGGAAGGACACTGAATGTCACGGAGATGGCAAAAAAGATTGTGTTTTCAGTGCAAAAGCCTCTCACACCTTTGCTTGACACCGTCACTTATCCCAGACACCTTAAGAATCTATCTCTCCAGGTTGGCCATTTACTTGATTGGAGGCATTGTACTAGGGTTATCACTAATTGGACTAGAGTTATCACTGATCAAAGACACAGAGACTGAAATTGTTGTAACATTGCATTCGTAGGATTTGAATCAGCTGGCTGCTGAACTGAGAACAGAAATTGTGTCAGTTGTGTCAAAAGTTGGAGGGCACCTGGGTTCTAGCCTCGGTGTTGTGGATCTCACTCTAGCTCTCCATCACGTCTTCGATCTCCCACAGGACAAGATTGTTTGGGACGTGGGTCATCAGGTACTGTTTTAGCTTTTACTGCCCAGTTTCTCCAATTCTATAATTTTTGAACTCCAATTGACGAAAAACCTTTGTGTTGAAATCTGCAGTCGTATTCACACAAGATATTGACAGGGAGAAGGTCAAAGATGCACACAATAAGACAGACTTCAGGCCTGGCCGGATTCCCAAAGCGAGATGAAAGCGAATACGACGCCTTTGGCGTTGGGCACAGCTCCACCAGTATTTCTGCAGCCCTGGGAATGGCGGCTGGAAGAGACTTGCGAGGAAAAGGAAATCACGTTGTGGCGGTGATAGGGGACGGGGCCATGACCGCTGGTCAGGCTTATGAAGCCATGAATAATGCAGGCTATCTCGACTCCAACCTCATCATCATTCTCAACGACGATAACCAGGTCTCTCTCCCCACAGCCACTTTAGACGGGGCTGCGCCGCCTGTCGGAGCGCTCAGCGGCGCCCTCTCTAATCTCCAGTCCTCCACCAGCGAATTCCGCCTGTTGGGAGAAGCTGCAGAGGTGACTAAATAATTCTTTTAGTTTGTTTGTTTCATTTGTTTTGTTTTTGTTTGAGTTTAATTTGAGAAGAGTTTTAATTAGTATATGTGATTAAATAATTCTTTAGTTTGTTTGTTTCAGTTTTGTTTTGTTTTGTTGGAATTTAATTTGAGAAGAGTTTCAATTAGGATAATGCTATTAAATAATTTTTGAGTTTGTTTGTTTTATTTTTGTTTTGTTTTGTGTTAGTTTAGGTTGAGAAGAGTTTCAACTAGTATATGTGATCAAGCAATTATTTAGTTTGTTTGTTTCATTTTTGTTTTGTTTTGTTTGATTTTAGTTTGAGAAGAGTTTCAATTAGTATAAGTGATTAAATAATTCTTTAGTTTGTTTGTTTCATTTTTGTTTTGTTTTGCGTTAGTTTAGTTTGAGAAGAGTTTCAACTCGTATATTGTTTTTTAGTATTTGGATGTACATGTGATCGTATTTATTAATTAATTGAAATTCAAGGTTTAATTAATAAATACAATTAAATGTGTTGTTTTTTATATAGAGAATTAACAATTTAGCAATCAGTTTCATGTTGTTTTGAGGTTTAATCTAAAAGTGAGCAAGTTACTAGGGGAGAAAATCTAGTAGCTGAGCACCCTAATTTCACACCTTTTGAATTCTTATGTACGATTTCAAATCACTTTCAACTTTTAAGAGCATCTTATTTGTCAAGGCTCCTACTTATAACTAAGATTTCAAGTCCACATCATTAAATATAATGCTACATCAACATGTTTTGTGTTTAGGTGTCTAAAACGATCCAAAAGAGGATAGACCAATAGTTGTACATTATATTACAATAGTTGTGCACTAAGTCATATTTTATTGGTGCATCTATGTGACGTAACATGATTTGTTACTTTTTAAGTCTAAGCAACACATTTCATTCAATTGTGAGTCCTTATGATCAACACTAACAACTTTAAAATCACAACTGCTAATGCTATACTATTAAAAATATTAAGTGTTAAATCAACACATGTTATTACAACTATTAAAACATATTCACTTAATAGATCTTCTCTCTTACAAACATTATCCATATATTTCAATGACTCAACCATTCAATCTATACCCTAAAACTAAATGTACATATTTTTAACATCTTACTCATTTCTAAGAATATAGAAACATGATGTTTGAATCGTTAATTGTAACATGATAATAATAATTATGTGATTGATCTCTGGTGACGATCAGGGCTTGGTGAAGCACATTGGAGAGCAAACTCGTGAAATTGTATCAAGGGTGGAGGAGTGTGTAGGAGGATTGATGAGGCCGTCAACCTTTTCCCTATTTGAGGAGCTGGGTTTGCACTACATCGGGCCTGTGGACGGGCATGACATTGAAGCCATGGTTAGCATATTGGACAAGGTGAAGAGCATGCCCGCCACGGGACCTGTGCTGATTCATGTGGTGACAGAGAAAGGAAAGGGCTACCCTCCCGCTGAAATTGCTGCCGACAAATTACATGGGGTGGTGAAGTTCGAGCCAGCTACTGGCAAACAATTCAAGCCCAAGGCCTCCACTCTGACCTACACACAATACTTCGCAGAATCTCTGATTGCAGAGGCTAAACAGGACAGTAAAATTGTAGCAATCCATGCGGCCATGGGCGGAGGCACAGGGCTCAATTATTTCCAGAAAGAGTTCCCCTATCGTTGCTTCGATGTGGGCATTGCAGAGCAACATGCGGTTACATTTGCTGCAGGGTTAGCCACAGAAGGCCTCAAGCCCTTCTGTGCCATTTACTCCACCTTTCTGCAGAGGGGCTATGACCAAGTAATATTTTCTAGCCTAGCTTTCTCTGTTGAATATATGGACCCAAAATGTGTATACTTATACAGATGAATTTGCAGGTTGCTCACGATGTAGATTTGCAAAAGTTACCAGTGCGTTTTGCAATTGATCGAGCTGGACTAGTGGGAGCAGATGGCCCAACTCACTGTGGAGCATTTGACATCGCCTACATGGCGTGCTTACCCAACATGGTTGTCATGGCTCCCTCTGACGAGGTTGAGCTTATGCACATGGTCGCCACTGCTGCTTCCATTGACGATCGCCCTTCCTGTTTCAGGTTTCCCAGAGGCAGTGGCCTTGGCCTCCGCGATTTGCCTTTACATAACAAAGGCCATCCTCTTGAGGTATAAACAGTCATGTTTAAACAACACACTTTAAACTTTGATTTGTTTAGGTAGTTCATCTGAAATCACATTTGCTTCTTCAGTAGGGTCCACTTAAACTTTGACTTGTTTAGGTCGTCCATCTGAAATCGCACTCGCTTCTTCAGTAAGGTGCACCTAAAGTTTGACTTGTTTAGGTCGTCCATCTAAAATCACACTCACTTCTTCAGTAAGATCCACCTAAACTTTGACTTGTTTAGATCGTCCATCTGAAATGGCACCCACTTCTTCTATAGGGTGCATCTAAATGACGCTACTTCTTCAATAGGATGCATCTAAACTTTGACTCATTTAGATAGTCTTTCTGAAATCACACACACGCTTCTTCAATAAAACTCACCTATTAATATGATTTAAAATGAACCATCTAATATGTTGTTTAAGCTGAAATGATATAACCATAGAAAATAACCCTGTTTAATGTAAATAAATTACACAATTTTTTTTTAAACTTTTCCTTTCTTATTTTAACATTCAAATTAGACTGAACCGATCATTGAATCCCCATGCCTGCAGATTGGCAAGGGTCAAATTTTAGTGGAAGGCACGCGAGTGGCAATACTGGGGTTTGGTTCCATTGTACAAAACTGCTTGGAAGCAAGGAGAATGCTGAATGAGCAGGGCATATCAGTGACTGTTGCAGACGCTCGTTTCTGCAAGCCTCTGGATACAAATTTGATAACCCAGTTGGCCAGAGAACATGAAATCCTGGTGACAGTGGAGGAAGGATCAATCGGAGGCTTTGGATCTCATGTCTCTCATTTCCTTGCATTGAACGGGATGCTCGATGGTAACCTTAAGGTATGTTTCATTCTAATAGCTTTTCTCAAATACAGATCCCTGGAGATTGAATCTAAATTATACAGTTAAATTCTGATAAATCAAACATAATAATAATAAGTAATATTCTGAATGCAGTGGAGAGCAATGGTTTTGCCAGACAGATACATCGATCATGGAGCTCCAAAGGATCAAATTGAAGAAGCAGGCTTGTCTGCCAAGCAAATTGCAGCAACAGTTTTCACTCTTCTTGGCAAGCCTCACACTTCTCTCTTCCATCTCAACTCACTGTAATCTGAAAAACCAATCACTTCCCATCTCAATCCACTGTAATTTGAACCATCAATCTTCCTTGCCCTCCATAAAAAGTGGAATAATTTGACAAATCGCAAAACCACGTATACTAGAACTAGACACCAATTGTTTTGAAATAGAGTTAGCAGCAATGGACCATAACTGTATATGGTAGAATTATTTCATTTTTTTTAAAACATCCTAGTAAAGGATTACCTAAACTTTGTCCGATGCTGGCCTGCAAAATTATTTTATTTGTTATTGGAGGCAAAATCCTCTAATTATCCAAAAATATACAATGATACTTTAATATACAATGATACTTTTTGTTTATTATTGTAATGGGTAATTTTTAATTAATAAGTAGGAGGTATTTTTCCACAGCGTGTCAAATTATGATATTGCTATCAGGATTCAACCGTGTAGTTTCGAGTCAAACTCATTGACCCATGTTTCATGAGTAGTGGTTCATCTTCATGATAATGGCATTTGTGTAGGATGCCCCAGGTAGGACCGTCCGCCCCCGGAGGTCATTCAAAGGACCTCCTGACGGACCCGCTGTTTCACCTCTGTGAGCATCACCTAGATGCAATGAGTGCTAAGTGGACCATTCGATATCATGAGAGATGGGTTCTTGTTGAACCACTACTCATGAAACATGGGTCAATGAGTTTGACTCGAAACTACACGGTTGAATCCTGATAGCAATATCATAATTTTTAATTAGTTATTGTTGATATTTAATAAAAAAAATTATTATTGATAATAAAATATGTATATTTTTTATGAAAATTATTGAAATATTATTATTTTGTAGATTATTGAATCAAAAAGTTAAATTTTTATTACTAGATTCTATATATAGATCAAGAAAATCTTAATAATAGTTTTTACAATACAATATAAAAATGATAAATATCTTAAGTGTTTCAAATATTTATTATCAATGTCATGATAATAGGACTCATAAAATAATTGTCACCATTTAAATGCTATATTACTTACTTAGTAGTCTCTCTTGTTTGGTATGATTGACAAGTACCTAAAACATTTATTAATAACTCACTTATTAATTTTCAAAATTGATATAATACTTTATGTCATGTCAAGATTTTTCATTAATTATAGATACTATAAACATTATACTACTAACTATTGTCAAGTATTTATATATTTCATAATACTTTTAATATATTATAAATTGTCTAATTCATGTATATGTCACTTAATTAGATACTATTTGACTATTATTGTGAAAAAGGGTAATATTCAATAATTTTGGTAATTACTATAATTATAGTATTAAAATTTTATATAAACAACGATATATGCTTGACACTTCACATAAGAAAATAAATTAATTGACTTTTAATAATTATTGCCAGCTATAATTTTTAAAATCAACTAATCACTACATGATACTTGTTCACCTTTGTATTGGATGCATATCATAAGATTGAGCAAAAGTGATATTTAATAATGATGACTCCTATTGTATTATATATAATCTTCAATTTAAAGATTTTTAAGATAAGAAATTGAGAAGAAAACTATTCTAGTTGATGATGATAAAATAAATTAATTTATATGAAATCAAAATAATTATAAATTTAGATATTTGTAATGGTGAATATTGCATACCCATGTCTTTTTTCATTATATTTTGGGTTCATGATTATTAGGTTGTGTAGGTTGTCTTTAATGTATCAATTAGTGGGTAAGACATCTTATTTCACATGGAAAATTTAACAAATAACAAATTTTCATTCCTAAATTCTATTATTTTTCATCCCCAAATCTCATCCATATACTTCATCTCATTACTTATATTGTATATTTTATTGTCTTGTATTAGATATGTGATTGTGGAACTAACTTGGATTAGTTTTGCACTTGCTAATCTTAACCTTACATCTTCAAATTTTTAAAATGAAATTTAAAGCGTAAATAATCTATGTTAAACACAAGAGTGGCATATTTAAAGATTAATCATAATTGGAATTGATCATGCTAGGAATCTATTGAGCTCATTGACGAATTTGATTATACATTGATAAGGTTTCATTAGCACTAAATCATCATCCTATGAACATATTGCATGACTACTTATTGTCTTCAAACAATGGTCATCGACATTAATTAATTCATCTAGGAATCTAAGTGAAAGTTCAAAAATTACATACTTTAGAATCTCCACCTTACATTTCTATAATTATTTTATCATCCATTCCCCTATTACATTTTAGATCCATTCCTATATGTTTCTATCCATTACAATGATCACATAAATATTTCATATTTAAACCTATTATTTCCCTCCATTTAGTCTATATCTCCTCTTAACACACATGGAATATAAGGAATTTCCATTGGAGAGTGCAAGGGAAATGTATTATAGATCTAAAGCTTGCAAATTTTGGGGCATATTCACCATTCCTCTATCAAGGATCGTTTCTATATTTCTTGATCTTTTATTCACGTAATTTTTTTATTTCCTTTCTCTTATATAGAATTTTAAGCCTTCATTTCATTTTCCTTCATTGTCCAAATCCCTTGCTAAATCCCTCTACCTTAAATCTACAACGTATCTTTCATTCTCCTTTATTTGCATTCCTCTTGTAATCATTACATAATAAAATAATAAGTAATATCTAGTTGAGAGCAATGGTTTTGCCAAATAGATATACCAATCATGGAGCTCCAAAGGACCAAATTTAAGAAGCAATCATTTCTACCAAAAAAAAATTGCAACAATAATTTTCTCTCTTCTCGGCAAGCCTCACACTTGTATCTTCCATTTGAACTCATTGTAATCTAAAAATTTGATCACTTCCCATCCCAACCCACTATGATTTGAAACATCAATCTTCCCTACCCTCCATAAAAAATGGAATAATTTTGACAAATTACAAAACCACGTATACTAAAATTGCACCAATTATTTTTGAAGTAGAGTTACTAGAAATGGACAATAACTCCATATGGTAGAATTATTTCATTTTTAAAAAAAATCATAGTAAAGGATTACCTAAACTTTATCCAATGATGGCCTACCAAATTATTTTATTTGTTGTTAGAGGAAAAATCTTTTGAACTATTTGAGATACTTTTTGTTTTATTATAGTGATAGGATAATTTTTAATTAGTTATTATTGTTTTTATTTTTCATTATTGATAATAAAATATTTATATTTTTAATTAAAAATGATTGAAATATTATTATCTTAAAGATGATTAAATAAAAAAGTTAAATTTTTGTTATGATCTGTATATAAATCAAAAAATACTAAAGATATTTTTTACAATACAATATAAAATGATAAGTGTCTAGTATCTTAAATATTTATTATCAATCTCATGATAATAAGACTCATAAAAAATTATATCACTATTTAAATATTATATACTACTTACTAGTCAAGTTCATGTTTGTTATGATTAACAAGTACCTAAAACATTTATTAGTATCCCACCTTTTAAGTTTATAAATTGATATAAACTTTATGTCATTTCAACATTCTTCATTAATTATAGATACTATGAACATTAAACTACTAACTATTATCAAGTGTATATATTTCATAATACTTATAATATATATTATAAATTATCTAATTCATATATATGTCATCTAATTAAATACTATTCGATTATTATTTTGGGTAAGGGTAATATTCAGTAATTTGATAAATAAGTTACTACTAAAGTCTATATAAACAACAACATATGTTTGATACTTCACCTAAGCAAATAAATCAATTAACATTTAATTATTATTGTCACTATAATTTTTAACATCAACTAGTCTCTACATGATATTTATTAAAATTTGTAGTGGATGTGTATCATAAGATTGAGTAAGGTGAAATTTAATAATGATGACTCCTATTGTATTATATCTAATCTTCAATTTAAATATATTTAAGATAACAAATTGAGAATTTTTTATATGTTAAAGGTAAAAAAATTTGACCTGGAGCTATGAACCGGTTAGGTCGCAAACAGGGAACCTCATCCCCAATATAAACACTCAACAATAACACTTAAGTGAGGTTTGAACCTTGATGGAAAGAACAACACCACAACTTAACCATCACACTATCCCACTATTGTCAAGAAGAAAATTATATTTGTTGATGATGATAAAATAAATTAATTTATATGACATATCAAAATAATTATAAATTTAGATATTTGTAATGGTGAATATTGCATACCCATGCCCTTTTTCATTGTATTTTTGGCCCATGATGATTAGGTTGTGTAGGTTTTCTTTAATGCATCAATTAGTGCTTATATAAGACATCTTATTTCACGTGGAAGTTGACAAATAACATTATCCATTCCTAAATTTTGACATTCTTCATCCCTAAATCTTAACCTTTAACATTTTTCATTCCTACGTTAATTTTGCACCTACTAATCTTAACCTTACACCTTCAAATTTTTAAAATTAAATTTTTTACCCTTATTGTCTTTTAATTTGATCATTATGAGGCAAATAAAATGTAAATTATCTATGTTACACACCAGGGTGTTATATTTAAAGACTAATGATAATTGGGATGCATCATGCTAGGAATATATTGAGCACATTTATGAATTTGGTTACACATTGATCTAAGGTTTCATGAGCACCAAATTATCATCCCAAGAAAATGTCGCATGCTTTTTTATTGTACTAAAACTATTTTCATCATCATTGATCAATCTATCTAGGAGACAAATTGTAAGGTCATAAATTGCATACTTTACAATCTCCACCCTATATGTTTATAATTATTTTATTTTCCATTCTCCTACTTCATTTTAGGTCTATTATTACATTTTTTCTATTCCAATGATCACAGAAAGATACTACAAGAACCTTAGACCATAGTAATCCATCCCTAGACATCTTTAAAACTTTCATGAATAAAGCTATTAAGGTAACTATCACCCATGGATGCTCGTATGCTAGGCATAGGTGCCATGTAGTTCTACTTTCCCTAATTATAATTATCAAAAGTGAAAATTCTTACATGTTCATGTCCTAATCTTTACTATTTTTTAAATAATCATTCATCAAAAAAATTAGTAAGAGTTCATATTTAAGCTTATTCTTTCCCTCCATTCAATAATAATACAAAATTAAAATTCTCTCTCTCTCTCTCCTTCCTCTAAGCACATGTATTAAGGAATCACCATTAGAGAGTGCAAGGGCATAGTATTATAGACCTAAGGATTACATTTTTGGGGGAATATTTGTCTTTCCTATATAATAGATTCTTTCTCCTCTGCAATAGATCCTTTATGTATTTCTTCCTCTTTCATTCTCACATAGTTTTTATTTTCCTGAACTACTATTTGGAATCCATAAGCCTATGTTTTTTTTCCATCATTGTCCAAAGCCCTTGTTAACTTTCCTTCTACCTTAAATCTATAACATTTCATTTCTCATTTGTTTGTATCCCTCTTGTGATCATTTACATGGTTAATTTAACTCCCATCATATGTTTCCCCATTTTTGAAGCCATTAGTTAAACCCTTTTTTTACCACAACCATCCAAAATTTCCATATTCCCTCAATTTACATCACCCTTAAATCTAAAGTACACCCCCTCTTACATATCCCATTGTGATCACTATTTTATCTCTTTATTGACTCCATCACAAGAACACACCATTTGTGATATATCTAACCCATAGGATTCATTTATACAATCACAATTATTTAACACACCACCATCACCAAACACTAGGTGTACACACACAAATAATTTTCTAAAATAAACTATTATGGAGGTTTAAATATACTAAATAGTAAAGTGTAGAAGAATGTGGGACCAAAAAGTTGCCCAACCACTTTTTGTTCTAAGACATAACACGAGCATGTTATAAGGTCCTCACGTTATGTCTTGGTATCGATTGAGCCTAGGCTCTGTCACTACCAAACCATAACACAAGTGTGCACTCATGTTATGTCTATCATAAAGCAAAAGAATAATAGTCTCCCTCTCCATCTCTCCCTCTTCTACATGTCTCTCTCCCTTTCTCGACCCCTCTCTCTCTCTCTCTCCACTCAATTACAACCAATTGTAGTTGCCCCCTTGGACCCCCTACCAAAAAATTGGGAGGGGAAATGGCCCCCACACCCAAGTGTCAAGAACTAAGATACAAACATGGCTGGAAAACTATCGATCGATCTGATCGATCTCGATCCGATCTCTGATCCCTGATCGATCTGATCTGATCCGATTCGATCTTATCTTTATCTCTATCTCCTCTTTCATCTCGAGAAACCTTCGCATGTCTTTCTATCTCTAATTATCCCTCTCCCTCTTCTGAGTTTTCCTTCCATATCTTCCTCTCTATATATTGGGCGGGTGCATGAAGTTGGGTAGCAATTTCGTGGCCACTTTCTAAAAAAAGTTTAAAAACTCATAACACAAGCATGTTATAACGCGCTCACGTTATTGCACATTAAAAGAAAAAAAAAGTGAAAGCTTTCATTTTCACTTTGATTGTTTTCTTCTTCTGCCCGCAGCCCAACTTTATCGCTTGTGTTCTAGGAGGAGGTATTAGGCACAAATCTTCAACAAGAGTTGCTATTTCTTTGCAAGGATGGTGCCACAATGACAAAGAGGAGGGAGAGGTAAGTATTGTTTGATGTTTGTTTTAAATTTCTTAGTTTTAGGTTATATTTGAATTTTTTTTTTGAATTTGTAGGAGATGCAAATGAACCCACAAACCCACAAAATCCTCAACAAGAAGAGCAACCAAATCCTAAAGAACAAAATCCTCAACAAAAAAATCAACCTCAACAACAACCTCCTCCACCAATCACTCAACACCCTCCTGGCACTCAACAAAATATAATGAGTGAGATTGAGAACAACAACAAAAAAAATTGAGGACTTTATTAGTAGGTTGAGTGATCCAAATGGTTCAACCACAGAAAGAATGACCCTCACAAATTCATTCTAAGATATGTTAAAAAATGTAGATTCAATTAGCAAACAAATAACTAGATGGAAAGATAGGAGGCAGGTGGCTAGGGCATAAATTATGCAGATAAACTATCATATAAACAAGTAAAGGATTTAAAAATTACAAGAGGCTATTTGTGCTCATTATTCACTAACCCACGCATAAATCAAAATCTTAGCCTCAATGCAAAGAGGTTTCCTATTCATTGGTGCCACCACGAAGAGATTAGGAACCATTTTTATGATAGGTGGTACATGGTATTTGATGACCAACCGTGCAACAATTCTAAAGTCCCCTAGTATTTTCTTAGGAAACTATATAGTGAGTTCATATTGAACAAAATCCAAAATTATTTTGATATGAGGGACTTCCAGGGGAGAGGTGGGGGGTCGGCTCAAGATAGGCCCGGTGCACATCCAGATCCTACGTGACAAGGGAGACGAGCTCTTTCTAGGCTACCTCATGAGCATGTTGTTATGCCTATCGTCGCAAAGGAGAGTGTCGACATAGAGACATTGCAAGAGATCAGCACTTTGACCCAGAGTGTCATCCATCATACTAGCCCTATTCTACAGCGCCATCTAGGGGAGTCTTCGAGTGGTGGCCTTCGAACACATGTGTGTCAATTTTGCGGGGTGACTTGTTCATATGACCCCACCGGCACTCAGGAGGCTACTACGCAAGATACGTATGCAGCTATGGAGATGGAGAGGGCAGCTGACATTTTGCATGATGCATATGGCATTAATACTCAGGTAAAAGTTAGCATGTTCATTGAATTTAATTTATTAAATTTCAATTTTGAAATGCAAGATTAACTAATTTAGTTTTATGATTTTAATAAAATTGTAGTGTCACAGTGTTGAGACTGGATACACCGGCCCTCCACCTACTTATTTCTGTAGTACACCTATCGGTGGGGTATGTAACTAGTAAACAATTATAAATTAATTACATGTTAATAGCATTGTTTTACAAATGGTATTTTAATATGTTATTTTGGATTGTGAATAGGGTAATATTGGAGGTTTCGAGGGAACACCTCCTAGTGCCAGTGGATTTACTCAAACCTACACGTAGGTAATAGAATAAAGAGTTTAACTAATGAATTTTACTTAATAGATTTGTGTATTTTATATTCATATCATTGGTTACATTGCATTGCACATCATTCAAACTCAAAGCATTACTTTTCATTCGATAACTAATAACTAGATGTTGATAGATGACAAAATTTCAACTACAATATAGTTGTTTAGAAATTCAACATAAGCAGTGATGCAATTTCTTCACATGGAGGCATGTGCTTGCAAAGGTGCACCTACACGACAAACTATGGATGCTTGGAAAAAATCTATGAAACCATAATAGTAAGCAATAGCATAGACAAGGCTAATAGTAAGCAATAGCATAGACAAGGCAGTTAGTAGTTTGAAAAAATGCCTCAAAGAAATGCGGTTTCATGGTGATATGAGACCACATTTCTTTGAGGCGTTTCTTCAAAATGCTCACCACCTTTTCTATGATACCATATTTTTCATACATGTGCACCAGAGAATTTTATCAAACTACTCACTTCCTTGCTACTATGGCTAAAAGCCTAAAATAGGTGCTTTCCAACAAACTATGGATGCTTGGAAAACTATCTATCAAAGCATAATAGTAAGCAATAATACCATAGAGAAGGCAATGAAATTTTTGAAAAATTGCCTAAAAGAAATGTGTTCTTATGCTGATGGAATGCCAGGGCATTCATTTGTTTGTAATGGCATTCCATCACCACGAGACCCCATTTCTTTTGAGGCATTTTTCCAAACAATTCATTGCCTTCTCTATGCCACCACAGTTATCGTACATGTCTATGAAATCATTTAATCAAACGATTGAGCGGCTTGCTGCTATGGGTAAAAGCCTAAAAACACGTCCTTTCGAACAAGATATGGATAGGGAAAATAGTAAGCATGATAATTAGAAATATATAGTTTAATAAGTACTCAATATTTTGTTCATTAGATCTCATACATTATAATTCATGGCATGGATTGCTATTGTAACTTTTTTGTGATTGAATAATTTGTTGTTTTATTTTCAAATGTTGGTTGTGGAAACACCTCCAAATGTTACAAGGGAAATGGATATCAGTGTTTCATCCACTATACAATCCTCGATGGCTCTGACAGGGGAGGTATGAGGAAAATTACTAAATTTCAATTTATATTCGTTGTTATAGATGTTAGTTCTAATGAAAAATCAAACCAAATTATTGATTCGTAGTCTAATTTCTATTTGGATGGTTTATATAGGGCTTGAACACGCCTCAGCATTGGCATGCGAATATTTCCCTTGTGGAGAGTGATCGTGAGATGGCCGTAAGTGATTATTTTTTAAAATATATCATTTTTTATAATGTAATTTCTATATATTAATGTCTTTACTTCTTATTGTAATAGTTAAAACTTCACCAGGAACTTAATAGTACTAGGAGGAGTAGCAGGAGCACTCCTCGAGTGTAGCACAAACAAGTGACAGACCTATTGCCATTTGATCAACAAGCAAAGGGCAAGAGTTTATTTCAAGAGCCTAGAGAGCAATGACTTTTGATTCCAAAGCCCTTTGTTGTATGCCTACATGGCAGTTTTGTACATATTTTGTATTGGATATATTTGACATTGTATGCCTATATGGCATTCTTGTAAGCCTATATGGCTATTTTTTACCTATATTTTTTACTTATATCAATATATATTGATGTATGTGTACATGGCTATTTGGTTAATACAAATCTTTTTTATCGATGGTGTCCATATTTTCATGTTATAAATTCATGGTTCAATAGATATGAGTTACATGTATTCAATTGTATACTTTACAACTTACATGTATACTTTGTGACTTACGTGTGTTCCAATGTATAGTTTGTGACTTACGCATTTTCATGCGTATACCTTATACCTTGTATTAAGTTGTGTATACTATGTATTCGTGTATATACTTTAAGGCATACATGTTTGTGACTACTTGTGCTTCCCTTATTCACATGTACATGCTTGACTTATTCACATGTATACTTATTAATTGGTTAGCCATAGCATTGATCATTGTTGTCCTTCATGGGTTTGTCTTGAATAAATTAATTGATTGATGGTAAACAACTTTATCTAAAAGAAAAAAACACATTTTCAATTGGTATTCCATGAAATGATTGATAAAAAGATTCTAATATATTTAATCCTTTGATTGGAACAACTCAACTAAGAAAAGGATACATAATCTTCACAACACTTGCAAAACATAATATTCAAAGTAGATGAAGTAGTCAACTTCTTGACACATTATCTATATTACCAGGTTCTTCTATTTTAGCCCTGGTTATGGTCCTTGTTCGCTCAGGTGGTATAGGTCTTGGTTCGTTTCGCCTATGGGTTCGACCAAGGTCCTCCATTTTTGGGTTTGGTTCACCCAGGAGGCGAACCAAGACAGAACCTACATGCCTAGGCATCCAAAAAAGTGTTTTTTTGAACATTTTTTTTAATTTTTTATGGAAATTGACTTTGACCCACACCCAAGGGAACCCTAAAAGTGACCTCTAAATCACTTCAAACACCTTAACTACCTCATTCTTATTCATTTGTTTTTCAAACAAGAATTTTCATTCCAAGAGGTTGAGCTTTCATTTTTGCTTGCTAGATTGAAAGCGAATTGTGACACAACTTTCTTTTTTCAAAAAATGTTCTACATTGAATTGAACTGAGAATTTATCACACATCTATAGACAAACAAAGGAATACTACAAGCTAAAACACATTACACTAGAACTTTTCTCACTGACTTGATGTACTCTCCAACATCTATCTTCTCTCATGCGAAGAGTTAGAACTGCTTGGCCATGCCTTTGCATCATTCAGGAAGTTTTTCTCTTTTTGGCAATGTCAAAAGCATGGCTGCATACAGATTAGGCAAAAGAATTTTCCTTTTAGATTTGGAAGTTTCAAAAAGTATCCTTGATATTACAAAAATATATGTGTTTATACACTTCAATTTTTCACTCACCCTTTGGTTTTTTGAAAGAAAAATCTTCCTATGCCATTGTTACACTGCACAAGTAAACCAGGTTTTGTATTGTGGAGCTATATTAAGCTACCACTCTCAAGACCAATGCAACAATGATAAAAAATAATGTTTGAGACTGCAAGAAGACATCAAAATGGCTAGTGTACTAAACAAATTCTTATGATTTATGAAGAACGCTGATAACTCTACTCAGTTGGCTTCTTTTTCCAAAATCATACAAATTGAACCCTAGCATCAATAGACTTTGTATATCAAGCTACCACAATTCAAGTTTCAACGATGAATATTTATCATGCATGTTTTAAGTGACATTCAAGTTTATGGTGGTCTTTTTTTAATATGATTTTATGTGATATTCTAATCCTAATTCATGCTTCTAGGCTGCATATATATATATATATATATAGTTTTAACATGTTTTTTTGTACCAACGAACCGAACCCTCCTCCAAAAAAATTTGGCCTAACCGGAGAACCGAACCCCCAAACCCGAACCCGAACCTCAAAACCTATTCCAACACTCTTCATTCTACCTGCACAAACTTAATTGACCACCAAATTATGTTGCCTCTTGACTTTACCCACTTTTACTCCCTTAAACATCTCTTTTTCATTCAAAACCCATGTTTTCCCAACTAGGGCATCATGCCATATGTAACATACTTTTGACCTCCCTTGTCCTTGTAGAACTTTTGAACACATCAAACTCCACAACCTCACCCTATTTCCATCCTATTCTAACTTATTAGTAATCTCTTCCAATGCCTTTACCAATGCTATTTTCTTATTCCTACTCCCTATCCTACTTACATTAGGCCCATATCACTAAGACACAACCTGAATAATAGGTGGAATGGCATATTTCAACATATTACACTCGAACCCTTAAGGGATCGATCTGGTTGAATGTAGCTCGAAGTGATTCTGTGTGTTTGGGTGCAAAAGATGACCATGCCTAGCATAAAAATACCTATTTGAACACGTTGGAACAATTCATTTGGCCACATGAGTTGCAGAATGAAAGTTGCACCACTTTGCAACTTTCCACTGCTTGCATTTGACACTTTTTCCATCAACTGAAAACTGGACACCATGGGAAAACCACTCTGAGATAACAAAAACCGAGAGAGGTTATTGTAGAGGGGCCCAATGCGATCCCATAGGATCAGATGAGAATTTTCTAAGCATCACGGTATCTGAGTAACAACATGCTAAATTTTGCAGCCATTTTGCACTTTGGAACCTTAAGAGATCAATCCAGTTGAACGTAGCTCAGAGCAATTTTGCGTGTTTGGGTGTCAAAGAGGACCATGCCTAGCGTAAACATACCTATTCAGATGCGTTGGAATAGTTTGTTTGGTCACAAGAATTGCAAAATGAAAGTTGCACCACTTTGCAACTTTCCACTACTTGCATTTGACACTTTTTCCATCAACTGAAAACTAGACACCATAGGAAAACCACTCTGAGATAACAAAAACTGAGAGAGGTTATTGTAGAGGGGTCCAACATGATCCCATAGGATTAGACAAGAAGTTTCTAAGCATCATGGTATCTGAGTAACAACATGCTAAAGTTTGCAGCCATTTTGCACTTTGGACCCTTAAGGGATCGATCTGGTTTGTTGATATGTTTTTTGTGACCACACCAAATAGGAGAATAAAGTTCCAATAGCTACTTTATTCTCTATTGATCAAAGTATATAGCATGCTAATATTGCAAGAAATTTCATGCGTTCAACTCCAAGGTTCCTTTTATGCAGTGGAATAGATTCAGTTGGTTTGTTATGATTTGTTGGTATCACGAGGGGACTTATGCAATTGTTCGATAGCTGACAGTAGACAATGGACTAAAGGGTTCTCATGTGGTTCAAAAGATTTGTCAATGAAGTGCAAGTTTCCTAATACTAACCAGAAAATTATGGAATTGAATGGCTGTAGGGATTAGAAAACCTATATTCTAACCTAAATGCGAGATGTGGAGGTCAACTTCAGCAAACTTCAACCAGACTTCACGTTGCCTAGCTTTGGACAGCTTCCATGAAGTCAGTGCAATCTTCAAGGGAGTGGCTAAGGATGTTCAAATCACAATTCAACATGTAAATACCATCACGACGACGCATACAAACATGCCAATCATAATTGAAGTTAAGTATGAAATGTTCCAATCGACCACGCAAGGAAAACTTACCATCAGTAAGCTCTCTAGTGGTATGGATTTAAACGAAGCTAGCTTAGATTAAACACTACATTCCACAACAATCCAAAGGCATGAAAATGAAATTTACTCTACTTTAAAATCCTACTTGAATCAGAAGGATGAAGAAATCTTGCTAGTTGCTCACAACAAAAGATGAAATCATCATCAATGAAAACTCTTTTTATTATGATAGTGTTCACAGCAATTTCTTACAAAGCTTTCAATGGAAAAACTTTCCCTCATACTATCAATCTATGCTAAGCTATCTCAACTACTCTCTCTGTTATTATATTTGTGCTTCTAATGTCTAATCTCTAATGAAGTACAAATGAGAGGAAGTGCCCCTTTTATAGCTGGCCAATATGAATGGATGGCCCTAGATCAAATTAAAATGAACGGCTCAAATTGAGCCACATAAGCCCCAGGAACAAGATTCCACCCTAATAACCGCTAGAAGGTGGAGGAGTGGTGCAATAAATGAGCACAAAATGACAAACTCCTCCCTTTGACCACTACAGGAAATTAATTCCCACTATACCCTTCCAGAAGATTCTCGTCCAGGCACGCATTCCCACTGCTCTTCCCTTTGACCGCAAAATTGATGAACCGGGCTAGCACTGCTTCAACTTCCTAAACCAAAATAGATGGAGTGAGATTGAGCTGAAACCCGAGGATGGTGATTGTCTACTCCTGCCGAATGCAATATTTTCTCTAGGCTTCAATGGCTTCTTGAGTACTCTGAATGATGCTGGAGAAAGTTGAAATGTTCTCAAAATCATCCTGGTAAAATGTTCTCACCTCTGAGAAGAAAGGGTGCAATCTTCCTTTCAAGCCATCTAATGTCATCTCCTCAGGAGTTAGCCATTTTGCAAACAAGGCCTCGAACGTGTTGAAGATGCCCTCCTGAATATTTCCCATAGCCTTCCTCAGTTTGACTATTTTTTCCTATGTTGTATCGAAGAAGCCTCGGCCAGTGAATGTTGCAAAATACCAACTTGGAAAATCATACTAATCCCCTTCTTGGATTACTCTTCCTTCAATTAAAGTCTGCACAAGCATATACATAAGGGTTGCTAAGCATGGAATGGTTTTGTCCTTATTGATGTGAGTCTCATTCCAAGCTTGATCAATATTCTCTATACATGTAAGAATGCTTGAGGCATGATAAAAAGAAGAGAGAAGGTCCTCAATGAACTTTTCAACTTCAATACGGACACTGCCCACCCACTTGTCTACCTCTTGAATTGCCTTCTTCAAATCTTCGAGCCCACTAACCGACTCCCTTGGAAGCTCTGTTGGGAGGTCCACCACTGGATTCTCTTATGCACATGGATGCGCTAAATGTTGTACATAGCCAATCAACGCCATGTACTCTCTCTTCAAC
>VDFB02319221.1:0-20223 GCA_007258455.2 Sequoia sempervirens
TGTGAGATGCAAATGATGCTTGGAAACATGAAAATAGCTAAGTCTGGATTGAGAAGTAAAACTACAAGAGTTTGGCTACAAAAAATGATCTCTCAAAATGAGAGAAAAGAGGGGGTATTTATAGGATTTTTGGGAAATCCTAGGGGAAATGGACGGTTGAGATTGATCCACCAAATATCAAGATGTAGGGCTAAGGTGAGTTGAGAACTCACAAGCCCTCACGTCTTGACATGTGGCATGTGATGAAGCCCTAAAAGGTGAAGTGTACATGAGGTGGAAGAAAAAGGACATGACATGGAGGGGGTACAAAGTACCTTGGGATTGGACAAGATCTCCTCATAAAGGAGGTCCTTGTCCCCATGTGGGTGAGAGGACATGTGAGGAATTAAAAATTCCTCAATTATTCTCATGGGGATGGGAGAAAGAGTAAAGAATAAGTAAAGGACATGTGGGGAGAAGTGAAGGAATTAAAAATTCCATTTAGGTGCCTTGGGGGATTAAAAGGTGAATTAAAAATTCACATGGGGAAGGGGGATGCCTTGTCCAAAAGGAGAAAGCCTTTAATAAGGTTGACTCAAGGACATGTGCCATAAATAGGATGAGGATTAGGTTAGGCTAATCAAATGATTAAGGTTGTGCAAGTACTTAGTTAGATAGGCTAATGACTGATTAGAGGCAAGTGGGAAATTATGGAGGATGTGACCTTAATGATGATTAAGGGTGTGCACATATTAACCCTAGTTAATTAGAAGAAGATGAAGTAATTAAAATTGATTAAGGACCAACTTGCAAAAGTTGGAGGATGTGACCATGAGAGAGAAAAGATGAATTAAAAATGCATTTTAATTCAAAAGGGGAATATGACTAAATTAAATAAAAGGGGATATTTATTTAATTTAGAGGAGAAAAAGGGGTAAAGTATCAAATTAAATACTTTAGGACCCTTGTGCGAGATGCAAGATATTAATTAAACAAATGGCTTTAATTAATATTGTCAGAGGGGAAAAGCAACGGATGAATCGAGGAGACGCATTTGATCATATGGAAGTGATCAAAAATGGACGTCTACAATATGATTTCAGCTAAAATTTGTTCCTCTCAGGAATTGTAAACCACTATTATGACAGCACCGTATTCTTCTACTTTAAAGCAATTTCTCATAGTATGGGTGCTCACAACTACTTTAAAGTGGGGGCATATATCACCACTCACATTTCATTGTGTGATTTTCTTTTTCTTGTGACTCCCTCTCTTGGAGGAATTAGGTACACTATTACCAAGGATGAGATCGTTTGCATTTATCCTCTCTTGGATAAATTCGGCATGATGTTACCTAAGATGAGACCATGCACGAATTAAGGAAAATCCCTTTGAACAATCCTCGCATTATTTTTCATTAACAGTGTTTATAAGTATCAAAATCATTTTTCTCCTTTGTGGCATCTTGTTAAAGTTATTAGGAGGTATAACTTTGATATGGTTGAGTGGGAAGCCCACCTAGTGGCATGACTTTTCCCCATAGCCACCATTGTGTTTGTGAGTGCATACCAACTAGTTTATGTATCTTATTTTTTTGGGATTTATCACCCCACGGATGATTAGAAGTTATGTGGCCCCAGAGTGAGTATGTTGTTGCCTTCTCACCCCATATATGACCTGAAGTTCTATGGCCCTAGAGTGAGTACATCATTTTCACCCTATCTTTCTTTTCTTTAGTTCTTTCCCTTGCATGATTTTGTATCTTGGGGGCTTGACCGACATTTGGATCTCTCTTGAATGTCTACTTTAGTGTGATTTTGAAGCAAGTTCATCCTCTCACTAAAGTGGGGGCTAAATGTGTCATAGAAAAAAAGGACCCTTTGCTTGACATGAGATTAATTGGACTTAATGAGGCCTTAATCTAGTGTTGTGAGGCATTAAATTATGTATCTACACTAGGTATTGAAGCCTTGCAAATTAAACAAAATTATTTTAATGATATCTTGTGAAGGTGTTGTGACGTGTTGTAAGACATTTCTACACTCTTCTAGACTATTTATTGCAATTCACCTAAAAATCACCTTTTTATTCATTATCAAGTCCTAGTTTGAAGTGTTGTAAAGTCTTGTAACAAGAATTCACACTTTTCTAGGCATAAATTCACTATTTATCCCTTTCTCATGCTTTATTTTGTCCCTTTATGCCCTCATATTCTTTAATTAATTGTATTTTTGAATGTAAGCCCAATAAACAACATTAAATACAACTTAATTCCTGATGCCCATTTTCAAGTCCTAGGTGGGACCCATTCGCCATGAATGGCGAATGAGTCCCTATAAGCCTAAAAAAAATCATCAACAACATTTCACAAGAAATTTCTAGTCTTCATCAAGGTTCCAAGTGCATACTTTCAGTTTGATTCATTTATGTTGCAATTTTCCATTCATTTGTAGATGATTTTGCAATACACAATGTGTTTTCAAGTAAGTTATTTTCCTTTAGTTTTTATTCATTACCCAATCAATCCTATTAGTTTCTTGCATTTAAGCATTTCATCTAGGTATTTAGAAATTTTCCATCCATATCACACTAATCTTTGAATGTAAATATAAGCATTTTTTGATGCATCTTTCTCCTTTTAGGTGAAAAATCCTAGAAGTGCTAGAAAGAAAGTAGGTCACAAAAATCTATGTTTTTGAAAGATTGAACCAGGGAAACCTAAGGTGTCCATGTAATAGGAAAATGTTCACTTAGCTTAATCCCAAGGCTCCAGTAGTCAGGTCTTGACCATACTAGGTTCTCTTCAGCGTATGATGTGATATTGTTGTTAATCTCAAGGGGCCTATGGTTATCCCTAGTTTCATTAAGAAACATAAGCATTAGATACAAGATTTTCAGTTCAATCATAAAATAATTTCACAAAATGAAAATATTTGCAATAATAATTCATAAAATTCAACAATTTTTGCTATCACTTAAGTAGATTTAACTTTAAGCATTCAACAATTTCATAGAAATGAAATATTTTTCAATAAATTTCCATTCATTCATCTATTTTTTGGAATATTTTCTGAAATTTAAACATCTAATCTAAAATAAAGCATCAAAAACACTGAGAAAATAAAATTTCTCCTAGTTATTCTTCATGCATGCCCCAAGATTTAATCAAATTAAAGCAAACTACTTTATACTTCACCAGATTATTTCACAGCTAGGCATAAAACAATGCGAGATTTTGAAGAAGGGGGTTTAGTTTGGACACCAAATAGGTTTTGTATGCACCCTTAAACGATGCAACACATAGTCTTGTTTGGTTGAACTAACAAAACCGGATACAAAAATACATGAGATAGGTAGCTATCAAATTGGCTTCGATATTGATTAAGTTCTCTGTGCATACAAGTTTAGTCCAAAATGATTTAAAAAATATGAAAAAAGAACAAAACTTAGAGAATTTTTGGCTTTTCTGACATCCACAAATTTTGAACATAACTTAAAAAGAAGTATCTCTTGGCCTTTTATAGAAGTAAGACGTAGTTAGGATAAGACAAGTACATGAGAGGAAATCCAAGGGACAAATCTTGGGTGATTTTCCCAAACTTCAATTTTACCAGAACTTCCATCTTCACCAAACCTCAACTCTCAAACCAGAGCATTTTTATTTACCTTTACATTACCGTTTGCATTTTTAACATTCCCAGTTCCTAGTACCCAATACCCAGAACACTTGAATTACTAAGTACTCTTTCAAAAATATTTCTCTTTGCTTTTCACTTCTAGTGACCTTTCTAACTAGCCAGCACCTCCCATAAGCATTAGTTTTCACTTGGGATCCCCAAGTCTTACAGTCTTGGGGCATGTTTTGAGACCACACAAGTCCCATTAGGCATAATTATGAGACACATTTTCAAAAATGCTTAGAAAGGTGTGACTCATACACCCAATGTGGCATATGAGTCCCAAATCTCTAAATTTGGGCCACACAGCCTAAAAACACATGAATTATGATTGGATATTTATTTATGTCAGGATTATCCTTGAAAGGATGCATTAAATGAGGCTTGTAGATGCAAAATAAGTCTAATTAAAGCATAAAGAAGCCCAATTATTTAATAAAATCCTAAAAAAGTGTGAGAGTGTGTTACAACACTTCACAACACCCTAAATAAGGCACCAATTAAATTCATTTAGTTCATAATGGCCCAATACCTAATGTGAATATATTAGACATATTAAAACACTAAATCAAGGCCATGTTAGGGAGTAATTTTTCTATTATTACAAGAATAAAGATAGATCCATAGACTCACCAAACTAATGCATCTCCATATGCATCTAGTTCAAGAAAAGAGGTTCAATCACCCCTAACTCCTCCTAGAGATACTCAAAAGTATCTTTAGGAAGAGCCTTTGTAAATATATTATCAATCTAATCCTTTGTAGGTACATACTCAAGCTTTAATTCATTCTCCACAATCTTCTCTCTTAAGAAGTGATACCTAATAGATATATGCGTTTTCCTCAAGAGCATGACTAGATTCTTTGAAATGTTAATGTGTCGTAGAAAAAAGGACCCTTTGCTTGACATGGGATAGTTCATGATAAAATGGACTCAATGAGGTCTTAATCTAGTGTTGTGAGGCATTTTATGCATCCACACTAGGTCTTGGACCCTTGCAAACAAAATAAAATGCTTTTAACGACATCTTGGAAAGGTGTTGTAAAGTCTTCTACAGGACTTTCACGCTTTTCTAGACTTAGTTAGCATATTTTTTCCTAATTTATCATTCTAAAATGTGTTTAATAACATTATTACATCAATCTAAAAGTTTCTCAAATTAAATTTAATGATAAACTAGTGTTGTAATGTGTCTTGCACATTCACACTCATTCTTGTGCATTCCTAGGCTATGTGGACCTCATTTTAGTGTTGTAAAGTGTATTTGATCACACTTTCACATTGAATTTTGTGTCCCAAGCCCTATTTGACATACACATCATCACTAATAGTCCCATATTAATCCACATTGTGCATCTCAAGGATTAAATTGATCAAATACCCCACAAAGTTGCAATTTAAATCTTATTTCCTTATCTCCTAGCTTCTTAGATGTTAGAATGGTCCCTATGGGACCCACTCACCATGCATGGTGAATCAGTCCCATCCAGGTGGTATCCATTCACCATGTGTGGAAAATGAGTCCTATCTAGCCCCATTATGATCTTTGAGTGGGAAAAAGTGGAATTTAAAGTTTAATTTCACTACATGTCGACCTGTGCTGAGGTATAATCAAGATACTAAGGAACAATTGTCTATAAATAAGTGTTTTTATCCTTATTTTACATCTAACAACTCATTTTTACATCTCCCATCATTAATTCATCATCTATCTTCTCATACAAGTCAAGCAAGCTAGGGTTTCTTCATTAGAAGTCATCAAGTTAGCTTTCTAAAGAATTCAATTGTTGAATCTTCATGTATTGTTGTATAATTGCAAGATAAATCACCATGGAAAGGTAATCAATCCCATTTTTTCATGTTTCATTTCTTCCTTTCACCATTTTGGTTTAATTACCTAAAAGGGGTTTGACCAAGGCAAACCCCCATCCCCTAACAATCAACATTTATTCTTTTCTTCTTGTGTGTTTGCAGATTTAGTTCTCTTGGAAGCTTGGAAATCATTGAGGATCAAGTGGAAAAATTGTTCAAGTCATCCCTTCATCATTCAAGTCAAAAGAATTAATAAAAAGTCACTTTCAAACCTGAAATCTAACAATTTCAGAAGCAGACACCTATAGGAAGCAAAAGTGTAGATCTAGCTCCACAGAATCAATTCCCAAATTTGCATATTCCTATAGGTGGAATAATTCACCACCCATGGCGAATGATTCCCATCTATATGCCTAAAAAGTGGTTTTCTCAGAATTCAGCTCCTGGTAGTCAGAAACAAGTTTCTAGGACTTTTCATTTGAAGCAGGATTAATTTTCCATGCATGGAAAATCAGTCATAGTAGCCATTAATAGTGAGTTTTGTAACATTCCAGAACCTTCTAGTAATATTAATATGCCTCTAGGTGCACTCTATTCAGTTTCATCACTCTTTGTTTTCATTTATTGAAGTTTCTAGTTCATGTTTGCAATCAACATTGTGTTTTCCAGCATCTTGCATTAGGTTAGTTTACATTCATTTATTTGAATTTTTAAGCATTCAAACACATCTCCACACACACATCACATCAATATCTCATCCATCCTCACATTAATCTTGAGTGAAACATTGTGCATTTTGGCCTACCTCTCTCGTTTCAAGTGTAAAACCCTAGAAGAGTTAGAGAGTCTTGTGTTGCCAGAATCCTTTATTTCATTTTGGTGAACCTGGTTTTAGATTACTTCTCTTTTTCTGATTTGGAGTCCTTCATCATCATAGATCTAGCTTGCATTAGGATTTGCATTATTCATTTGCATGCTAGGTGTTAAATTTTGCATTCATAAAGGTACATTTAGGTTGCATTTTTGGCATCTAATTTCATGTAAATTTTCTAAACTTCTACATTTTTCATTTATGTTTACATCATAGCACTCATAAACCATCAAAACCCCTCAAAATTTTCTAAAAAACTGAAAAATGTCCATACTAGGACTCATTCTCCACCCTGGGCGAATCAATCCCTTCTGACCCCTAAAACAATATTGTATAGAACTCAGAAGTCTATTTTTCTGCTTATGTTTGATGCCTTAACCTACCTATATCAATTAGTTTCATTTCTATAACATGCATTTCATCCAATCTAGCTTAATTTAGCTCCTTTCATGCATGGTTTAAATTTCAAATTTTCATTCTCATATTGTTACATGTCATAAAATTGCATTTCATTTCATCCATTTGCATCATATTTTTAGTTAGCATCGATTGTTATTTCAAAATTTTAGTCTCAATCTTCTCCAAATTTTCAAAGAAAAATTTAGTTCATAAGCATGTTAATCATTCTTTCAATGCATTCCCTAGTTATGATAGTCTCTTAGCACAAGAGAAGGAACACATTAACTCTTGTATTGAACCTACACTCCCTCATATCTCTCCCATTTGTGAGGATGATGTGTTATAAGGGAATACAAACATAGATAAAAATGATGATCATAATTTTCCTTCCCTTGATATCTCTCCTTTTACCGATGAAGGTATATTGGTGATAGAAGGTACAATCATTGATCATCATGAAGGTCTTGTTTGTCCTTCTCCTCATTCCCCTTGGGAAGATAGTATAGCAACACAAGATGAATTCATTGCCACCACCTTACCTACTATCCATTCATCTCCCAATGCCTCCCCTACTTGTGACAATGATACTTTCATGAACAATCATGACCCTCACATTTGTGAGGAGGCTATGTTGACATTAGATGAAAAAATATTTAAGACCTATGACAATCCTCTTTATTTTTTTCCCCTAATTTGGAAGAAATTATTGGACAAAAGGAGGTAATCAAAGATAATTATGAGAATCTTCTTTCTCCCTTTCCTAATGTTTCCCCCATCCACGAATGAATACTTAATTAAGCGGATCCAATCATTACAAAACATGAATGTGATGCTTTTTCTTCTCTTGATGCCCCTCCCACTTGTGATGAAGTGACTTTGCACATTTCAAACTTAGATGCAAATATTACAAGCTCTCCTAGTAGGGGAGATGATATGGCACAAGATAATGAGACATTACAAACACTGAATGATTGCATAAAGTCTTCCCCTACTCAAACACATTCAACCATTCATAATTCACCTAGTTGTGATGAAGTTATTTTGGATTAACCAAACCTTAATTGTCACAAACATGTGGTTTTTTATTCTCCTATGAACTCTCCTTCTAGGGAAGATATTATGCTCCAAAACAAAGATAACATGCCCTTCACAAATAATGAAACATCTCACTTGTTATAGGATGTTAACAATATTCAACCTCACTCCACCCTTTACTCACCTTCCAATAAACCTCGCTACACACTTTACCCACCTTCGCATCTACTTCATCCTTCCAATAAACCTCACTACACCCTCCACCCACCTCAAACTAATGTATCACAACAACCGAGTTATAATACTATTTCTCATAGATATAACACTCAAAATAATCTGCACCTGCCACAACCAATCCCACCCTCTTTACCTTTACCCAATCTGCCTAGTTCTCCTCATTACATCCCAAACACAAAGGAGTATGATCTTGTTGAACAATTAAAGAATAACCATACAAAGATTTCCCTTTGGCATTTACTTCAGAACTCACCAAATTACAACAACATTCTTCAAACAACCTTAAAAGAAATCACGATTCCTCCTACTACAACTCTGAAAGTTGTGGCAGCTCTCATCCACAAAACAAATCTTGACATTACCTTCCATCAACATGAGCTCCCTCCTTTGAATTTGAGTAAACAACATGATTCATTTATGGTAATTGCTTGATTCAATAAAAAATGTATCAAATGCACTCTCATAGATAATGGTTCTTCCCTTAATGTGTGTAGTGTGAGTCTCCTTGATCAATTACATGTTGACAGGTCACAAATAATACCTAATTTTGTCTCTATTCGAGGATTTGATAATACAATAAAGAAACCACTTGGTGTAATCACTTTGCCTTTTATGGTTGGGGTGGTTACTTTGCAAACTCCTATTCATGTCATGCCTTATGATCTTTCGTAGAATCTTCTTTTAGGCAAACCATGGATTCATGAGATGAATGCAATACCTCCCATCCTTCATCGTATAATGACATATGTCTATAACAATAACATTTATCAAGTTGAAGCAGATCTTGAGCCTAAAAGTTGCTTGCACCTCAAGAAAAGGAGCTACAAGTCCTTTGAAAAAATTGATTCCAACATCCAACATAAACCCTCTTGAAATTGAACACAGCGATGAGGGATCACCATTTAAATTATTCAGTGACGATTTGGGATCTTTAGACTTCGCGCCAACATTTATAGGAAAATACATAGTCACACAAAAGAAAGATGAGAAAAAAGAACAACTAGCCATCATGTCACCACAAAATTTGGATAACCTTTCAAAAGCATATACCTCAATCACTTTAGACAATGCCACAAACTCCATAACAACCTTTGATGAACACAACACCAAACAAACACCTAATTCCAAAGCACTAAAATAGCTTAATGGAAAAGGGTATGACCTCATGAAACAACTTGGGTATAGTGGAAAAGGTTGTGGTGCTTGAGAACCAGGTATATGTAACCCTATAGAGCCAAAAACACAACAAAAAACTCAGGGTCTGGATTATTCTCCTTTGACCAAGATCACCAAACCTTCACTTAACATCAATAATATCACAGAAGACTCTTCCAAGACTCTTCCTTATTCACATAAATAACATTATATGCTACTCCTTGCCATGCCATAGTTGTAGGATCATAGCATACTCACTATTGCATATTTTGCATCCATTGCAAGGGGCAGCATACTGTCATCCACATTAGGCTCACCCTTGTCTTGCACTAAGTGGGGGGAAAAGAGTTAGATAGCCTTATCCGTTGAATGTCACTTGTCATTGTCTCTTTCAACTACTCGTTAAATTTTAATGAACATATAAGAGCAAGCTTGATATGTGAATGACATGTCTTATGATTGACTCACATGTGACATATTCCCTTTCTTTGATTTTCCTTCACATAACATAGCCTAACTTTGAAACATATGACTTGGAATAGGGCTTTCCAAGTTGGCTCTCATGTCTTGTTTTCCTTTTCTTTCTCTTTCCTTTGCTAATTTAAAGTAATTGCTCATAGAATGATGTGTAGTAATTCCTTTAAAGTGGGGGGCATACATTACCATAATTCATGTGCATTGGTGGTTCCTAGTGCAACCTTGTCTCTTCATACAATGCATCTATCACTTTGTGGATGAAATTGGGTGTGATGTCCTTCATAAGTGTAATCTTTCTAATAATATTGTGTTCCTCTTATTGGTCTGATGCGATGCACTGCATCCCCTAAGTTGTGAATATACTATTCATTGATTGCTCCTCTCTTGGAGACATAAGACACAATGTTCCCTAAGTGACTGACCTTACAGGAACTAAACAAGACTCCTTTGAACAATTAACATCTTTACATTTTTACACTTTTTCCAACTTGCATAACACAACTTGCATGAATGTGGTACCTTTTCTTTTTATTCATAAGCATTTTCTTGTGGCACCTTGTTAAATTTATCAGGAGGTATAACTTTGATATGGTTGAGCGGGAAGCCCACCTAGTGGCATGAATTTTCCCCATAGCCACTTTTGTGTTTGTGAGTGCATACCAACTAGCAACTATATATTACCTTTTAGGCTTTTTCACCCCATGGACAACTAGTCTTTTGACCCCAGAGTAAGTATGTTATGGCCTTCTCACCATGCAGATGACCTAAAGTTCTATGGCCCTAGAGTGAGTACATCTTTTTCACCTAGTCATTATTTTCTTTAGTTCTTTCCTTTACATGATTTTGTATCTTGGGGGCTTGACTTAGGATCTTCGATCTTGGGGGCTTGACCATCTCCTTAATCTTTGTCATTCTTTTTCATCTGCATCTATAAATTTGGATCTCTCTTGAATGTCTACTTTAGTGTGAGTTTGAAGAAAGTTCATCCTCTCACTAAAGTGGGGGCTAAATGTGTCGTAGAAAAAAAAAACCTTTGCTTGACATGGGATATAATTCATGAAAAAATAGACCTAATGAGGTCTTAATCTACTATTGTGAGGTATTTTATGTGTCCACACTAGGTTTTGGACACTTGCAAACTAAATAAAATGCTTTTAATGACATCTTGTAAAGGTGTTGTAAAGTCTTTTAAAGGACTTTCACACTTTTGTAAATTTAATTAGCCTACTTCTTCCTATTTCAACATTATAAAATGTGTTTAATAACATTATTACATCAATCTAGAAGGTTCTTGAATTAAATTTAATGATAAACTAGTGTTGTAATGTGTTTTGCACATTCACATTGGTTCTTGTGCCTTCCTAGGCTATGCAAACCTCATTTTAGTGTTTTAGAGTGTATTTAATCACACTTTCACATTGAATTTTGTGTCCCAAGCCCTATTTTACATTCACATCATCACTAATAGTCCCATATTAATCCATATTGTGCATCATGATGCTTAAATTGATCAAATACTTGACAAAGTTGCAATTTAAACCTTATTTCCTAATCTCCTAGCTTCTTAGCTATTAGAATGGTCCCTATGGGACTCATTCACCATACATGGTGAATTAGTCCCATCTAGGTGGGACCCATTCACCATGTGTAGCAAATGAGTCCTATCTAACCCCATTTTGACCTTTGAGTGGGAAAAAGTGAAATTTAAAGTTTAATTTCACTACATGTCAACCTATGATGAGGTATAATTGGGATACTAAGGAACAATTTCCTATAAATAAGTTATTTTATCCTCATTTTACATCTAACAACTCATTTTCACATCTCTCATCATGAATTCATCATCTATCTTCTCATCCAAGTCAAGCAAGCTAGGGCTTCTTCATTAGAAGTCATCAAGTTAGCTTTATAAAGCAAATTCAAGGGTTGAATCTTCATGTATTGCTATAGAATTTCAAGATAAATCACCATGGAAAGGTAGTCAATCTAGTTTTTTCATGTTTCATTACTTCCTTTCATCATTTTAGTTTAATTACCTAAAAGGGGTTTGACCAAGGCAAACCCCCATGCCCTAACAATCAACATTTCTTCTTTTCTTCTTGTGTGTTTGTAGATTTAGGTCTCTTGGAAGCTTGGAAATTATTGAGGATCAAGTGGAAAAGTAATTGAAGTCATTCCTTCATCATTCAAGTCAAAGAATAAATTAAAAAGTCACTTTTAAACCCGAATTTGACAATTTTAGAAGTGGACACTTGTAGGAAGAAAAAGTGCAGATCTAGCTCCACAGAATCAACTCCTGAATTTGAAAATTCCTATAGGTGGACTAATTTTCCACTCAAGGCTAATGAGTCCCATATGTAGGCCTCAAAAGTGGTATTTTCAGAATTCAACTCTCAGCAGTCAGAAACAGGTTTCTAGGACTTTTCATTAGAAGCAAGACTAATTCCCAATGCATGGTGAATCAGTCCCAGTAGCCATTAACAATGAGTTCTAGAAAATTCGAGAACCTTCCAAAAATAGTAATCTACTTCCAGGTGCACTCTGTTTAATTTCATCAGTCTTTGTTTTCATTGTTTAAGTTTCTAGTTCATATTTACAATCAACATTTTTTTTCCAACATCTTGCATTAGGTTGAGTTAACAATCATTTATTTGCATTTGTAAGCATTCAAACACATCTCCACACACACTTCACATCAATATCTCATCCATCCTCATATTAATCTTGATTAAAACATTGTCCATTTTGGCCTACCTCTCTCCTTTCAAGTGAAAAACCCTAGAAGAGTCAGAGAGTCTTGTGGTGCCAAAATCCTTCATTTCAATTAATTACACTTGTATTATCATAGAAGATAGAAATATTATCATCATACATCACTTTGATATATTTCAATGTTTGTTTCATCCATAGAAATTGTGTACATCGAGATGCAACAACAATATACTTAGTGTGCCATAGAAAAATGGCCTCTCATCATTTTCATGGCCTTTTAGGTCTTGTTTCATGGTATTTGATATATTTTACTTTGATTTTATGTTGTAACATGGCTTGAACATGCATATTTAGGTATTAAAATTGAAATAATGATGTATTGTGAAGGTGTTGTGAAGTTTTGTAAGACATTTCTACATTCTTCTAGACTCTATTTATTACAATTCACCTAAAAATCACCTTTTCATCACTAAAAAAGTCCTATTTTGATGTGTTTTAAAGTCATGTAACAAGATTTCACGCTTTTCTAGGCACATATTTACTATTTATCCCTTTCTCATGCTTTATTTGACCTCTTTATGCCCTCATATGTCTTAATTAAGTTTATTTTTTAATATTATCCCAACAAACAATATTAACTACAACATATTTCTTGACACATATTTTCAAGTCCTAGGTGGGACCCATTCACCATGGGTGGCAAATGAGTCCCCCTTGGCTCCAAATTCAAAATTTTAAAAATTTCCTTTCAAGTTTTTATTCAAAATCACTTGATGTTGGCCTATGATGACGTATGAACAATTAACTAAGGCACAAGTATGTATAAATATGTAATTTTCACCTCATTTTACATCTCCACATTCATTCAAGAATTCCATCTCACATCTGGGTATGTGTAGGATCATGATGGGCCAAAAAGTGACGATATGATGGGTATGTGTAGGGTATATGGTTGACAACTTTTTTTCTACCCAAAATTGATGAAACGAAAAGGGTTTTTAAAGGAGATTCTTAGCTTTCCACCAATATAAATTATGCTTTACTTTGAATTTAATAAATAATTATTATTCATTTTCTATTTGAATTATGACTAAAGTCTTGATTGATGGGCTGATTTAAAAGCATCTATAGCTTTAAAATAGTATCACATTTTTTGAATCTAAAACATGCATCACATTCTATGGTTCACATACTATAGGATTAAAAAAGAAAAAATGAATTTCATGAAGTTTTGACCAAGTTAAGGTGGTCAGACATATTGCTTTTTATATTTTTAAAAATTTGTAATAAAAAATTCATAATTAATTATTTACTTGGAAAAAAATTACAAAAAAATATCCATCACATTTGTACATGAGTCCTCTATTTATATATAAAATCTTATAAAAAAATATTAGATCATTTTATTGTTGTTAGGGTGGTCACAGAAACACCTACTTCTTATTTTTTCCCTAAAATTTAAGTACTACTACATTGAAATTTCAAATTTTCACCAAATAGATTTCTTTTCTTTTTTAAAATAAACCTAGTAGTTTAGAAACTACATTCAATTTGCTACAAATTCTATTCTTACATATTTTTGAAATAATATAGATAACTTATTCAAATTTTTAAGTCAAGTTCCCTAACTTTGATTTTTCTGAATTTTTCGCCACTTAAGGGCCTATTTTTTTCATGATGATCCTTCACATACCATCTCAATCTTTCAAACATTCTACAACATCAATTCAAGCAATATTCAAGCATTTTGGAGCATCCATTGACATTACTTTAGATTAGCATTATCAAGAGTTTGGTAAGTTGATAGCTATTACATGTTATTAGTTTATCATTCTCTTTCCTTTCAATGTTTCATTAAGGGTTTGATTACCAAAAGTGGGGTTTGACCAAGGGAAACCCCTATTTTCTAACCCTAAACCATTTTTCCCTATTGTATGTGTGTTTGCAAACTTAGGTATGCAGATTTAACAAGCTTTTTGGTGTTGAAGATTGGTTTACAAAGTCAACTACGTGCTTCAAGTCAACTCAAATCTATTTCAAGCTTGGAGAAGGTTTTATGTTTGTTTCTTGCAGAATTGACTTCGGCAACCTAGCATTCAGTGATTTCCAGATCTGGTGTTGCAAAGTTATCTCTTGATTTTTTAGAAATTTTGGAGAGGACTGATTCACCACCAGTGGCAAATGAGTCCCACCTTATGACTGAAAGATTATGGATCCTGACAGACAAAAACTTGTTTTTGACGCCTTTTCACTAGTAGGACTAATTCACCACCCTGGGAAAATGAGTCCTAGTGTGAAAAATTAGTGATTTCAACTAGCATCCACAACATTCTGAATTCATCAAATATTACCCAGGTACACTTAGATTCATTCAGTTTCTTTATGTTCTACATATTATCTTCATTTACTTCATTATTTACATATCACAATATGTTTTCAAACATAGCTTAAATATCACTTTTTCATTCATTTTCATCCATTTAGATCATTCAATTGCATTTATTTTACTTCATTTAGATTAGACAACATCACACATAGCATAATTTGAATGAACTAGTTTGCATTTTTGGCCCTACCTCCTTTTACGTGAAAAACCCTAGAAGAGCTAGAGAAGTCCATAGAGAGTCAAAATCAACAGATCATTTTGGTGAACCTACATTTTGAACACTTTGCATTTCTGATTTCATTAGCATATTGCATCCTAGATTACTTTTGCATCAAAATTCAATTAGGACATTTTTTGTTTTTGCGTTATAGGACTTTTCATATTGCATTAGTGAAAACTTCATTTAGATTTTATTTTTGCATTGCATCTCATTGAAAAAACTAATATTTTGCATTCTACATCTTTGATTGCATTCTATAGAGCATTAAATTCATCTTCAAATTTCTGAAAAGCACAAAAAAATAGCATACTGGGACTCATTCGCCACCTTGGGCGAATGGGTCCCTCTACACTTTTTAAACAACATTTCTAACATCTTTTTGGCATTTTAATGCATTACACTTTTCTATTCTTCCATTCTATTTTCATTTACATATTCTCTATTTTTTTATCATTTATTGCACCTTAGTTTATTTGCATCATGGCATTTTCTTTCAATAAGTTTTGGAATTCATTAAAATCATTGGTAGATATGTATAATTATGCCTTTGGTTGTGACCCTAATGACCTTGAACTCACACATGATCCTTCAACTCCTCATGATTGTCCTCCTCATGATGTAGACATCATTGGAGAAGATGATGCTAGCATGAAAAATTTCTACAATGAGTGCCTTGACAACCTCGAAGCCAATGCAGCCTTTTATCCATCCATGAAGTCACAAGACCTTCCTACCATTGCACCTCTTGATCACTTTTCCTATTTACATCCTGAAACCAATGTAGGAGCTAAGGTTCCTTCCTCAAGTGGACCTACTTCTTCTAAACAAACTCACTCACAACCCTTTTATGATCACAAAGCCACAAACACTCCTATAAACCTTGAAGAAACATATGGTAAAGGCTTCACTATCTTAAGTAAACAAGGTTGTGAAATAAAAGATGAACATGATATCCATAAAATTCTTGAACAATAGTCAATTGATGCACACACAACAAGAATAGGTTACCAAGATCCTGCTCATCCCGATAGATATCCTTTTCAACCCAGGAGACTTCATGATGCTAGTACGGTGATCATATTGGAGGCTTGTCCTAACTTAAACATTCTTCTTCCACGTAAACAACCATTTTCTCCTTCTAATGACAAGGATGTTAGGATCCCTATGATTCCTCTACCTCCCTCTATTCATGAACAAGGAGAATCTAGTAAATGAAAATGACCTTACAAATTGAAGAAGCTCAAGTTTCCTACACATCCTCCACTTGAATGTGAAAGGAGACTTCAATTGATTTTAAACAAAGGTCTTATACTTTTACCACCTATGAATAGGTTAGTTATTCGTCCAAAAGACTCTAACATACCATTTTGCAAATATAATCGCATCCTTGGTCATCAAACAGAAGAATGTCAAACATTGAAGAACATACTAGAAAAGTATCAATTCACTGATATTGATTGTTTCCACATCATACCTTAAAAAAATCCAAGCTATTCATCATGCTATAGTTGTAGAATTCAATATTCTCACTATCGTATGATCCTTTCACATCACTTATCTTGGTTCATTCTTTCCTTTACACTTTGTGGGGGGAAAGAATTTGTTAGCCTTGTCCTTGTACTGTATTTTCCTTTGTCTCTTAACCATGTTATTCCTTTTCCGCTTAACCATTTAAGATTGAGAAACCAATAACTTAGTTAATAGTTGACTTGCACTTGCATTACTTGTTCCTTTTAGTTTTCCTTTCATGTGCATATCGTGTTCCCCTATATCATTTGTTTGATGTTCCCTCTCTTTGTACGCTTCTTCTATTTGTACCTTTATTCTTTTGTATGTCGTACATTGTCTTTCTCACTTTTGTTTTGTGTTTCTCCTTTTGGGGATGATGAAAAGCATAGAGACACCCTATCTCTCTTCCATGTTGACCCAAAATTTCCTTGTCTTTTTCACTTTTGTTTTGTGTTTTTCATTTGGGGATGATGCAAAGCATAGAGATGCCTTATGTCTCTTCCATGTTAACCCAAAAGGTCCTTATCTTTTTCTTTTTCTTTTTTGTGTTTTCCTTTTAGGGATGACACAAAGTGTAGATATACGCTATGTCTCTTTCATGTTGACCCAAATGGTCCTTGTCTTTTTCTCTTTTATTTTGTGTTCTCCTTTTTGGGATGATGCAAAGCATTGAGACTACAATGTCTCCTTCATGTTGAACCAAAAACTTTTTCATTTTCTTTCACCTTTTCATTTTCTTTCATTTAGATTGTGTTTTCTTTTTGGGGATGATGCAAGGCATTGAGACTGAAATTTCTCCTTCATGTTGACCCAAAATCATTTTCATTTTCTTTCACCTTTTCATTTCCTTTTCGTTTCGCTTGTGATTTCCTTTTGAGGACTATGCAAAACACTAAGACTGCAATGTCTGTTCCATGTTGACCCAAAAAAAACTTTCTTTTTCCTTTGTTTTTGTTCTTTTTGTATCATTCTTCTATTTCTATATGCTTTGGGGAATAATGATAGTTTCAAGCTCTTTCATTAACACATTGCAGCAATGAACATACTGACCCCAAATCCATAGATCCCTTATATTTTTGGTGTGCTTTCTTTTTTTGGGGGAAACTCCCTTTTCTTTGCTTTTCCTTTTCCTAGACAAGACACAACCTCACTTCAAAACATACAACTTGGCATAGGGTTTTCCGAGTTGGCTCTCATGTCTTGTTTTATTTTTTCTTTCCTTCTCTACTTTAAAGTAATTTCTCACAAAACAATGTGTAGCAATTCCTTTAAAGTGGGGGGCATACGTTACCATTATTTCATTTGCATTCTTGGTTCCTAGTGTAGCCTTATCATTTATATGATGTGTTTGTCACTTTTTGGATGACATGAAGTGTGATTTCCTTCATAAATGTGACCTATCTCAGCATATTAGATTCCTC
The DNA here is from genome assembly GCA_007258455.2 of Sequoia sempervirens. Classification (NCBI taxonomy): domain Eukaryota; kingdom Viridiplantae; phylum Streptophyta; class Pinopsida; order Cupressales; family Cupressaceae; genus Sequoia; species Sequoia sempervirens. The sequence goes on from VDFB02319221.1 coordinate 17,892, forward strand.
TTGGTGGGTTGATGCAACGTACTGCATCCCCTAAGTTGAGAATATACTATTATTTGATTGGTCCTCTCTTGGAGACATTAGACAGAATGTTCCCTAACTGACTGACCTTGCATGAACTGAACAAGACTCCTTCGAGCACATAACATCTTTATATTTTTACAATTTACATTTTTCAATTTTACATTTTTGCATTTTTTCCAGCTTGCATAACGCAACTTGCATGCCTATGGTACCTTTCTTTTTGTTCACGACATTTTTCTTTTTGGCACCTTGTTAAAGTTATCAGCATGTGTAACTTTGATATGGTTGAGCGGGAAGCCCAACTAGTGACATGACTTTTCCCCATAGTCACCTTTGTTTATGTGAGTGCATACCAACTAGCATATGTATCTTACCTTTTGGGCCTTTTTCACCTTATGGATAGCTAGAAGTTTTGTGGCCCTAGCCTGAGTACAGTTGGGCTTTCTCACCCAGTGGACTATCCTGTGTTTTGTTTCCCTAGAAAGAGTACACATTCTCTTTTTCAAACAATTAGCCTAGATCTAATCCACAACTACTTGGATTGACGATCAAAGCTTCATTTGATTCTCAAAATTTGTGTGTTCCTTTCTTCTTATGCTTAGATGCCATGGGATATTCATCCTGGGGGCGTGATCATCCCTCTTGATTGTTAGCATTCCATCTTGCTAATGTAAGTGCATTTGAACCCTCCTCTCGATGTTCATGGCTACTTTAGTGTGAGTTTGAAGAAAGTTCATCCTCTCACTCCAGTAGGGGCTAAATGTGTCATATAAAAATGGCCCCTTGTCATTTTCATGGCCTTTTAGGTCTTGTTTCATGGTATTTAATATATTTTTCTCTCATTGTACATATGCTGTAACATGGCTTGAACATGCATATTTAGGTACTAAAATTCAAATAGTGACATCTTGTGAAGCTGTTGTGAAGTTTTGTAAGACATTTCTACATTTTTCTAGACTCTATTTATTACAATTCACCTAAAAATCAGCTTTTCATCACTAAAAAGGTCCTATTTTGAAGTGTTGTAAAGTATTCTAACAAGATTTCATGATTTTCTAGGCACATCTTCACTATTTATGCCTTTCTCATGCTTTATTTGACCCCTTTATACCCTCATATGTCTTAATTAAGTGTATTTTTGAATATTATCCCAACAAACAACATTAAATACAACATATTTCCTAACACATATTTTCAAGTCCTAGGTGGGACCCATTCACCATGGGTGGCGAATGAGTCCCCCTTGGCTCCAAATTCATTTTTTTTAAAATTTCCTTTCGATTTTTTATTCAAACTCACTTGATGTCACCCTGTGATGAGGTATGAATGATTAACTAAGGCACAAGTGTGTATAAATATATAATTCTTCACCTCATTTTACATCCCCTCATTCATTTAAGCATTTCATCTCACATCTCAAGCATTCAAATATTATACAACATTAATTCAAGTAATATTCAAGCACTTTGGAGCATCCATTGACATTACTTTAGATTCACATCATCAAGATTTTGGTAAGTTGATAGCAATTGCATATTTTTAGTTTATCATTCTCTTTCCTTTCATTGTTTCATTAAGGGTTTGATTACCAAAAGTGGGGTTTGACCAAGGAAAACCTCTATTTGCTAACCCTCAACCATTTTTCCCCTATTGCATGTGTGTTTGCAAACCTAAGAATGCAAATTCCACAAGACTTTTGGTGTTGAAGATTGGTTTACAAAGTCAACTAGGTGCTTCAAGTCAACTCAAATCTATTTCAAGCTTGGAGAAGGTTTTTTGTATGTTTCTTGCATAATTGACTTCGACAACCTAACAATCAGTGATTTCTAGATCTGGTGTTGTAGAGTTATCTCCTGATTTTTCAAAAATTTAGGAGAGGACTGATTCACCACCAGTGGTGAATGAGTCCCACCTTAAGATTGAAAAATCTGAATTTTGTTAGATATTGAATCCCAACAGATAGAAACTTATTTCTAACACTTTTTCACCAGTAGGAGGACTAATTCACCACCCTGGGAAAATGAGTCTCATTGTGAAAAATCGGTGATTTCAACCAACATCCACAACATTCTAGATTCATTAGATATTACCCAGGTGCACTCAGATTCATCTTGTGTCTTTCTATTCTACATATTTTCTTCATTTACTTCATTGTTTGCATATCACAATGTGCTTTCAAACATAGCTTAAATCTCACTTTTGCATTCATTTTCATCCAAATAGATCATTCAATTGTAGTTAGTTTACTTCATTTAGATTAGACATCACACATAGCATAATTTGAATGAACTAGTTTGCATTTTTGGCCCTA
>VDFB02319222.1:0-19647 GCA_007258455.2 Sequoia sempervirens
AACATCTCTCCTACCACCTTCACCACCAGCGACCAAGGGCGGACTTTGGACATTTTACAGGACTGAAATTACAATTATTGCTGTTGCAGGTCAGCTGTAGTTTATCAGCAGGTTATGGTGACTAGATTTTCATATTTATATTTCAACACACTTCATGAAACTTTACCTCTCAGACTACTAACAGTCTGCTACTAACAGTCTGCTACTATTTTTATTACTGAACATTGCCTTCTGCTCAACCACCTTGCAAACTCCACCAAAGTTTGTCCCATCATACATTGCTTGCAAAAGCTAGTATGAAGGTAGATGCCTCAAGTGTAATGCAAAACTTCCACAAAAGACAAGCGCTTCCCTCTACACACTTCATGCCATTCTTAATAAGTAGTATGGCTTGGCAGAATTTGTACGACCTCACTAAGAAATTAATAAGGATAGCAAACACTGGTTTGGTTGCTCAGCTAAGGGATAAACAATGAGACAATATTCACAATTACTAAATGCTTCCCTCAACCCGTGTGAACAGTTCGAGATTGTCATGCCTCTGAAATTGTAACACTCAAATATAAAACATTGAAATGCAAACAAATAAAAATAAATAAAAATAAAAAAATAAAATACATATTAAAACTATAACAATAAATATTGAAAATTTAATATTATTTAATTATAATTATCATAAGATAATATTATAATTATATAACAATATAAATATTAACAATACAAAAGAAAACAATTTGATATTATTATAATTATAATTATAATATTATAATAAAAATATACATATGAAACTAATATAAAAGTAATATGTTAAAATAACATATAATAGACAGCAGACTAAATGAAATCACATGAGCCTTAACTAAGAGTATTGATGGAAATCAAGTCAGCAGATAAAATGTTAAAAGGCAGCGATTCACAAAAGCATCAATTATGTTCCATTTCAGAGCAGCGATCAATAGGGGGGCATAATTAATATGCATACTGCAGCGATCCCAGTATAATTTAAATCATCAATAACCGAGGGAGAATGCCTTACCTTCTAACGGATGCAATAAGAAATAAAACAGTAACTCAAAAAGGGATTGATCAGGTTTTAAAGAAAAAATTAAGACAAATAAAGAGTCAAGACAGCGCTTCCTTATGAAGGAGTGTGACTCTTGCAAGGAATGTGTTAATGAGGAGATGTGACTGTCTCAAGAAGGGGTATAAAGAGGAATAAATAAGAATAAATATTCTGTAAGTATATCATAGAAATCAGAAAATCAATAATGATCTGCACTCAGAAAGGCAACATAATGGAATATAATCAGATTTAAAAACACACATAAACAGGGAATAAGAACCGAATCGAATCATATTCCAGAATGAAGTGGAAATGAACAGAAAAATAAGATCAATTAGAAATCCGTGTACAAACAGCAGATTGAAAGAAAGGGCTATCATTTGGAATATGGAGCAGATGGTGCAATGAGAGATGTACGAAGAAAAATAATAAATCAATAATAAGGGAAGTGAGTTTAATATATATATATATATATATATATATAAAATTCAATTATGCAATAATGATGCTTTCAACAATTGTTAATCTTTATTAGTAATTATTCATTTAATTTAATCTATTTGATTCTCTTTAAGCAATATCTTCTGAATATTAGAACATATCAAATAAGGAAGAAGCATTATTCTCTTGGACATTAAGGCAAAAAAACACCCTCCAGTACATTCACAGCCCAGGCATAAAGGATCAGATCTGGGCATCATTAACAGTTAAAGCATACATCATCATAGCAGGTTCAAATTAGAACAATAAAATAATCCATCCCTGTGGTACGCCAATATAGTTGTCTATGCTATACTGATCAGATCTGGGCATCGTTAACAGTTGAAGCATACATCATCGCAGCAGGTTCAAATCAGAACAATAAAATAATCCATCCCTGTGGTACGCCAATATAGTTGTGTATGCTATCCTATATATATATATATAATGTGTGCCAATGTAGCCTATATTGCTGATGTTATGAATAGTGGTATTACTCTGGTTTAGCAATAATTGGTTATGAAGGTATGAGGCAGAATTGTAAAAGGGAGAACTGTGAGTGGGACACCCTATTATGCAAAAAGGGAGAATTGTGAGTAGGGCACCCTATTGCAGCCTCCCAACTATCCCTGATTGAATCAATTGTTGAAGTATTTATAAAGAAAGGTCTTCAATCATAAGAGGAGAAGTTGGCATGATGGAGGAGAACTGTGTAAAGCTATCACTAGGTACAGGACCTCATGATGATGGTTGAGGACCATCGGTTAAGGACCACATGAGGCCATAGAGGATAAGGTCCTGTTGTTGGGCCTAGGGGAGGATACTTGGGACACCTCACCATGTCCTCATTATGGTTGAATCCACGTAGTCCTTGGGACTTGTTGTATTGATATATATATAATCTTTCTTAGACTTAGAACTAAATGTATTTCAAGGATTATGTCTGTCATATTCATCTAACATGGTTGCAGGTTTCCATAACTAGACTTACATCATCTCAATTTTAAGTAGGAATTATATCTTTAACTACAATCTACTATTGGTTTCATTTGAAATTGTGATTTCAGGGAAAAATATAAGGTGATCCCAAAAGAGGACATTATAGAGATGTACAACTTGGCATGGTCTCAATGGTATGACAACTCAATTCTTGTACAAATTCCTCAAAGGTACAACAACTCAATACAAATAGTAAATATTAAAATATTGATGTAAAATTGATTTTGACCTGCTGTGCCACCCTTCAAAACTATATGGTTTCTTGATAAACAATTTAATTTATTTCTTCTATCATTAAAAATTGTATGACCTTTCTTCCTGAAGAGGTATGACTTGCTTGTTTAAAAAAGAAATATTCCACTGTAAAATGAACCCCAAAAACTCTAAAATATAAACACCCATTAATCTCTGATAACCCCAATTAAATACCAGCATAGGCCCAGAGTGTGACTGTCAACAATCACCCAGGAAGTATTTTTTAACTTCGAACATGATAATCCCCATGAAGGTTTGCATCTTCATGAAGTTTTAGAAACACTAGCAGCATAGCTTTGTTCTTTCCCCAAAATTTCATGCATGCTAAAAAAGAGCCCCAAAATGACCTTTTTTCTCTTTTCATAACTCCCACACCAAATCTTGAAATTCTCCACATTTACTTTTATTTTTAATTCTCATGTCTCCCATTTTGACCTCAACAATTAAAACCTTAACTTCACCTTTTAAAGTCACTTTATATCTCCTTTTATATATAATTTTAATAAACACTAAGTTTAATATATATTTTAAATTAAAAACATTAGCATTTAAATTAAAATAATATTAAATTGGCTAAACCTAGAGAGGGGAGATTATAGTCCTCCCTCCCCATAATTGCTTGTCCCCAAGCAATTTCAACTTTGGATGCTGTAAAATTTTCTCACTCTACTAGGTAGCATCCTCAATTGGAAAATTCTTTCACTTCATTAGGTACTGTTTGATGGTCCTCCTTAGAGTATGCTCCTTGATATCAATGATAGCCTCAAGAATGAGAATGAGTTTCCCTTCCTTGTCCAGTGGTGGCAACTTAGAAGAGGGAAAAACATTGTGAATTTTGCTACTTTTCTGCAACTCCAACTCATAACCCACCTCTCCAATCCTTTTGGAGATCCTAAATGGTCCATAATACCGTGGCTCCAACTTTTTTGATCCACTCTTCTTGAGAGTGGACTGCCCATAGGGTTGCAACCTCAAATAAACCATGTCATCAACCTCAAATGTTCGCTCAATGCAATGTTGGTCTACATATTATTTCTGCTGATTTTGGGTTTGTCGCAAGTTCTCCTTCAAGGATTTTATATCCTAACTTTGCTATAACAAATTCTTAGCATTTGGCACTTTACTGTCTCCAAACAAGTAGTCCATGAAGCTAGGGGAATTATAACCATACAGAACCATGAAAGGTGACATCTTAATCAACATGTGATAGGTGGAATTAGAACAGTACTCACCAAGGTGTATCCATCCCACCCATGGCTTTTGTTGCCCTAAAACATAATTGCCACCTTTCTACTCACTTCTTGACAATTTTAGTCTATGGATTTTCTTGTGGGTGATAGTTGGTACTAGGAGTGAGCTCTATTCTACTCAATCTGAAGAGTTCTTGCCAAAACAAGCTAAAATTTAATTTGCTTTCTATTATTGATTATGTTCCTGGGTAACCCACGCAATTTGAAAATCTCCCTAAAAAATAAATTTGCCACTTATGCTATTGTAAGCATTGTTGAAATAGCAAAGCAATGGGAAAATTCCATTAAAATAGCAAAGCAATGGAAAAATTCCATTAACTTTTCCACCACAACAAAGATGCAATCCTCTCCTTGCACTTAGGGTAACCCTCTAATAATGTCCACTAAGATACTTTCCCATTTTTGGCTAGGAATTAGTAGGGGCTGCAATAGACCAGTAGGATAAGTATGTTCATGCTTATTTTGCTGTCATGTGGGGCACTCCTGAATATACTTAAGGACTTCATTCTTAAGTCCTTTCGATATATACCTCACCGAGATCTGCTTATGTTTTGAAAAAACTTGGGTGACCAACCATAGGAGTATCATGAAAAGCTCTCATAACTATCATTTTAAATGAAGTGGGTACCAAATAAATTCTACCTTTGTAAATGATAAGCTCATTGATTACCATATATTTCTCATCCTATATGGTACCTTCAATAATACTTGTAGCCCATATGTCCTTAACATACTCTATTGAATTCAACTCCCTCCAATCAATAGTAATCTCTTCTAAAGAGCACAAATGGGGTCTCTTGGATAGGGTGTCAACAACAATATTTTTCTCCCCTTTGACATACATAATGTCAAAGTCATATGCTTAACGCTTACTCATCCATTTCTATTGTCTATCATTAAGGTCCTTTTGATTCAAGAAGTATTTGAGATTGTTGTGGTCAGTTATTACTATAAACTTTCTTTTCACGAGGTAAGGTTTGAATTTGGCCAAGGCATGCTTAATGGCCAACATCTCCTTATCGTAAATGGAATAACTCATTTCAGCCCCTCTTAATCTTCTGCTCTCATAAGCAATTAGATGCTTATTCTACATCAATACAACACATATTCCCTCTTCTAAGACATCACTCTCCAACTCAAAAGGTTTGGAGAAGTTAGAGATAGCTAAAACTAGGCAAGTACACATAATTTTCTTGAATTGATCAAAGCATCGTTGCATTGCATTTGACCAACTGAAAGCCCCCTTCTTAGTCAAATCTATAAGTGGAGCTTCTATCTATGAAAAAACCCTTAACAATTTTTTTGTAAGACCCACATAACCCAAACAACCCCTTAAGTTGCAAGAGATTCATGGGTGGATGCCAATCAATAATCACTTTGATCTTCTTAAGATCAAAGCTACCACCCTTGGAGCTAATAATGTGGCCAACACAAAGAAGCTTTGTCAAACTAAACTCACACTTAAATCCTTTGCATATAATGATTCCCTCTCTAAAATGAACACCATCTCATCAACATGTCTCATATGCTCCTCCCAATTCTTATTGAAGATTAAGATATCATCAAGGAATATCAGAACAAACTTTCTGAGTTGATTATGGAATACCTTATTCATTCAAGATCAAAAAGTGGTTGGAGCATTCGTTAAACCAAAAGACATCACCAAAAACTCAAAATGACCGCAATGGCACCTCAATGCAGTCTTCTTCACATCTTCGGTCTCTCTTAGGGGCAAGGAACATCTCTTCTGGGGAAAAGGTTATTATGTACATGTGTACCTGATCAAGCCTAATAGTCAGGACCCATATTTGCATCTTTGCATTGTATACTTCTCCCTATGTTGCACTTAAGGGGGGGTGTTAGTGTGAAAGGGGTACTTTATCTAACTAGTTCATTCTTAAGTAGTTCTCCACTAAATTCCTCTTCACACTAGCTTAACTTTACATAGGGATAAGGTGGTTGATCCTTTAATGACATGATTTATCACACCTCATAGGATGCCAACACTTGCCATAATCTAGTTGCATCCATCTCTCCCCTTGGCCTATATAACCAAGGCATTTCATTTGTAATTCTCACTTCTCAAGTTGAATATAGCTTTGCATTCTTGAGAGGAATACAATTCATTCCTCCTCATATTTCTGGTTTTATGTTCCTTCATTCATTAGATTCCTGCTAGGCTAGTTAGCAAATCTCACAGAGATTTTGGCCTTCTCTTGTTTTCATCTTCTTAGACATTTATGCACCTTCTTAGGTGAGTTTTTGGACCTTCTTAGGTGAGTTTTTCATTTATGTTCTTTCTTAGGTGAGTTTATGTGCCTTCATAGGTGAGTTTATGCACCTTCTTAGGCAAGTTTACGTACCTTCTTAGGTGAATTTGTAATTTATGTGTCTTCTTAGGTGAGTCTTTATGCCTTCTTAGGAAATTTTATGTGCCTTCTTAGGTGCGTTTATACACCCTCTTAGGTGAGGCTTTTCTAAATTACTTCATGGATTTAACATAACACAACTTTTAGATTCATGGATACATCTTTTAACATCTCCACCGAGCATGATGTAACTTGCTTAATAGTAGAGCTCTGTGTTTCGTGACTATCTAGCATAATCCAACTTGCTAAAATTGTCTAACCCATCATATTTCATGGACACCTAGCATAACATAGCTTGACGTGATGTGGCGACTTGAGTTCATCCTTCCAGCCTCGAGTAAAGTCATAAATAAATGTAGCCTATTGGCTATTTATTTATATGTGAGAATAAATGAGTATGGGCGCATCTCTTTGTAAATAATATTATTCTCAGTCTGGCCGACTTTCTTTATGACTTGTATTTATTATTTATCATTGCATCTTGGCCGACTTGATAAAATTGTAATTTATGGTTATGGTTGAGGCCGACCTTGTGAGGTCTCCTTATAGTCATGCATTTATAAGTGACCACCTCTCTCCTTGTTCAATCAATCAAGTAAGCTCGCATTATTCCTTCATCCATGTGCGAATTCCTTCAAGAGCAGATTGCGAATCTCTCTAAGTGCAGATTTAGATCACAAGGAAGAGCAGATTATCATCTGTTATTGCATCTAGAGTTGATGCTGGATATTGGCCTTGTGATTGGCCTCATTGTAAAGTGAATTGTTGCCATTATTATATATACAAGAGGATCTTTGTTGCTGGGTTTTTCTCCCTCAAGTGGAGGGTTTTCCCAGGGCACCACTGTTGTTATTGCCTGATTTGATTTAATTCTGTGCATTTATCGATCATGAAATTTCAACAATAAATTGCAGCTAGTAGATCCATGTGGCTTTTCAGAAATGTGCAAAAATGTAGCTTGCTAGTCCTCATGAAAGTGTTATAGCTTAATCATTTAAGGAAAGACACTAATCTAGAGTAGATCCTCACAAGATATTTAAGTCTATTAGGAAAGACATTTAAGGGAAGCAGAAAAGAAATTCAAGAAATTTTGCAAAGAGACTACCAGTGGGATAGCCTAATGCACAAAGGTATCCATCTTTCAATGGTATTTTCTTTTTCTGTAATAAATATGGTCACAAGGCAATAGAAAGCAGTTAAACTAGTGTTATCATGTATTTTCATCTTTTTCTATAACACTTTCTTGATGGTGTTTAAGTTTTGTAAGATATTTCATCTAGGATAAGATGAATGGAAGTGGATGGAGATGTATTATGAAGAGATAATTCAACAATCCTTTTAGCTTTAAAATTTTCATAAGCAATGCAAACGAAGTCTTTTCAAGGGGTGATAGGTTTTATGGGTGTAGGCCAAAAGGATTCTAATCAAAATTTACCTTTGGAAGATAAAGGATTAAAGCCACTATGGTATATGGTAACTACCTCATTTTCATGTGGAAAATTTAAGCATTTGTGAATGACTGATGGGACCACTTTCATTAAGCGAAGCCTAGGAAGGCCTAGCCACAAAGGAAATTGGTTAGATTGTGGAATAATGGAAAATGTTACCTCCAAAGTATTATGTCCTATGTGTAAAGGTAGCATGATCGATCCAATCGTAGGGCATGCAATTTACCATGATGTGTTTTCATCCATGTAGTCGGTGGATTATAGTTATCTTGATATAGATCATATAATACTAAAAATTATTCTATGATCACGTTCTCACCACAAGCGAGATCTATTAATATCCCATTAGTGGGTTTATCATATATTCTACCAACTATGTAGAGAGGACCATTAGGAAGTTTTTGTAGTATGTATTTAGCAGAAAAATTAATATCAAGAGAGGACCATGCAGTCGATGGATTATAGTTATCTTGATATAGATCATGTAATACTAAAAATTATTCTATGATCATGTTCTCACCACAAGTGAGATCTATTAATATCCCATTAGTGGGTTTATCATAGATTCTACCAGCTATGTAGAGAGGACGATCAGGAAGCCTTTGTAGTATATCTTTAGTAGAAAAATTAATATCAAGAGATTGAGTGGTTTGGCCCTTGCAAGGGATAACATCTATCATAGTGACAAGTTTATCCATAGGACTAGCTTGGGGAATAGGATGAGATGTATCAGGTTGTTTTTTGTGTGTATCAACAGTCATTACGTTAGGATTTGATGGTTCACTAGCCTTGATGAATGAGGTAGTGTGCTCAGGCATAGGGTTGGTGAAGATTTGGAGATTTTGGTTAGGAGGTGCAACAAACTTATTGCCTTGATCATTAACACCCATAATGATCAATTCACCCGAATCAATGAGGTCTTGAACTGGATGTTTAAGACGCTTACAATGTTTAGTGTCATGGCCATTTTCATGATGAAAATGGAAATAAGCATTAGGCTTGAAGGTAGGAGGTAGGGATTGATTAGGATCAAGTGGTCAAACAGGTGGTAAGGTAAGCATGCATTTTTGGATGAGTTGGTTCATTGTCTGGTGGAGAGTGTCAGGTAAAGGGGTGAAATGTCTATTTGGATCACCATAATGATAAGGCACATATGTTTTAGAGGCAGCCATGGAATTTTGAACATGTGAAGTTGGTTGTGGTTGGGGTGAAGGAGGTGAACTAAATTGTAAGAATCCTTGCTTAAGTTTGCAGAATTTTGTGTGATGTTTTGGTGTTGATTGTTGTTTTTAGTTTTGTCAATTTGGTTAGAAGTGGATTTTGACTCACGACTTGAAAACAAATTTTGATACTCACATAAGGTTGTACAAAAATGCATGAATGAAGGGAATTTCATCATTCATCATCGTAAGCTTATTTTGAAGGTTAGTATGCAAATTCTCAATGAACATCTTCTACAAATGTGCATCTGGAATTTGGACATCAACTTGAGCATATAAGGACTATTAACAAGAGATGAAATTAGTTACTTTTTCCTCATTTTTTTATCTATAGTGCATAAGGTAAACCATTGTCTTTTTAGGTGTCATGTGCACTCGAAAGTGATTAATGAAAGCTTCCGCCAATTCATTAAATGAATGGATGGAATGATTAAGCAAGTTGGAAAACCATTCTAAAGCAATATCCTTCAAGGTCCTTGGAAAGAGTTTTGCTAAAATTTTATCATCAAGGACAAAATCACAACACAAGGCAGTAAAAGAATTGACATGGTTGAATCTCCTTTTCCTCCATATTTCTCAAACCTTGGCATTTCTATTCCTTGTGGCATCAGGGTACGTAAAATTTCTAAAGATAAGGGGTTTCTATGAACAAGATATGTGGTTGGATTAGTTTGAGCTTAACTAATGGTGGAAATTTGGTGTTGCATGGATGAAATAGTGTTAAGGAGTCATGTTATAAAGGGATTAGGATAGTGGTGTTGAGATGGAAAGGAAAATGGGGATGGAGTGTAGGTGATATTAAGGGAAGTGGAAGGAATAGTAAGGGGTGCGAAAGTGGTGGAAGGAGGTTCTGATGCCACAAAGGAAGTAGGAATGCTACTGGAAATCAGGAATGAAGTAGCTACGTAATTGGATTGATGTAAAGTTGTGTGGACTTTCAGATTGGTATAAGTTGGTATGGAAGCTATAGTTGAAGCATGAGGAACTTGAGATGTTCCTTGGGTGACATGAATGTTTGTTGATGGAATATTGGAAGAGGCATGTTTATTGTAAATCTTGGCTATTTGTTTTAGTGCTTGAAAGACATCATCACTTTCAATTATACGATGAAGGTTCTCAATAGCAGGTATAGTAGTGGTGGAAATTTTTTCAAGTGACAAGTCTTGTTGTAAATGTGCAAAGTCCATATGAATGTTAATAACCTTTTCTTATGGGAGAGACTTGTTTTGATTGTCAACATGCATAGGATGGAAAGGCGAAGGAATGGAAGTGGTATTTCCAGGGCCTAATGCATCATTTTCCATACCAGGAGTAGGAGCTTGTGAGATCCCAAGATCCACAACGAAAGTGCTATCGTGGGATGCCATGAGTCTAGAACTTCTTCTCACTAAGGTATTATCAATGGGACACCAAACACTCATGCAAGTACCAAAAAGGAATGGTGAATGGAAATGCAAGCTAATCTAAGAATGTAAAATGCCAATAACACAAAATCCGCTAACTATAACAAAGATGTGAATATAGGAAATAGAAATGTGGGAAAATGCTAGAAATAATGCAAAATTAATGTCTAAAATATGTAGAGGGACTGATTCGCCTTGGGTGGCAAATGAGTCCTAGGATGCAATTTTTTTATGTTTTTCATTATTTTAAGAATGATTTAAATGTTTTTTAGAATGAAAATATAGATATAGAATGCAAAGTTTCATTTTTTTCAATGAAATTGAATGCAGGAATGAAAACTAAATGAATTTTTCACTAATGCAAAATGAAATATCCTAGAATGTAATAACAAATCAATGTCCTAATTGAATGTCAATGCAAATGAAAACTAGGATGTAAGATATGAATCTAATCAGAAGTTTGAAAATGTTCAAAATTTGGGTTCGCCAAAATGTGACATAGATTTTGGGAACCCTAAAATGCTTGCTCTCATCTTAGGGTTTTCCACCTAGAAAGAGAGAGATTTGGGCTCCTAAATACTTATGCACATTCAAATTAGGATGTAAGCAATGTGGTATGATGTAAATACAATTTTCTAGATGCAATTAATTGATTAAGATGATCTAAAATGGGTACTAAAGTGCAATTTAAGCTATGTTTGAAAACACTTTGTGATATGCAAACAACTATGAAAGATGAAGAAATAGAAAAAAATATGCAGAACAAAAGGTACAGGGTTAAATCTAAGTGCACCTGGATGTTGTGTGACCTTTCTAGAGTGTTTGGAATATTGATGAAATTTTCTAATTTTTCATAGTGGGACTCATTTGCCAAGGGTGGCGAATCAATCCTCCTGCTGTTGAAAAAGTGTCGGGAGTTGATTTCTGACAGTCGGGAGTTCGAATATGACAACATATAGATTTTTAGATTTTAGCTGGGACTCATTCACCACGGGTGGTGAGTCATTCCTCCCTAATATTTTTGGAAAAGAAAGAGACAACACTGCTAGAACATATATGGAAATACCTGAATGTTAGGTTGTTGGGGTCAGTTCTATAGAAAAAAGATAGAAAACACTCAAAATTCTTGAAAAGATGATGAGTTGACTTGAAGAGCCTAGTTGACTTGATTTCCACTTTTCAACACCTTTAACCTGTTAAATTTGCTAAACAAAGCTACAAATACACATGCATAAAGGGGAAAAATGTTGGGGAGTTAGTGAATAGGGGTTTTCCTTGGTCAAACCCGACTTTGGTAATCAAACCCAATAGAGATAAATGAAATGTAAAGGAAATGATAAATGAATAACATACAAGTGTTACAAACTTATGAATGTCCTTGAGCATGCAAATCTGAAGTGATGTCAATGGCCACTCCAAAGTGCTTGAAAGAGCTTGAATTGATGATGCAAAATCCTTGATTTCTTGAATGACTTAGGAGATTGAATGCTTGAATGAATTGATTATGTAGGAGATGTAAAATGAGGTGAAAATCACTTATTATACAAATATTGTTCCTTACTATCTATTCATACCTCATCATAGGCTGACATGAAGTGAATTTGAAAAAAATCCTGAAAGAGATTTTGAAATATTTTGAATTTGGGGCCACGGGGGACTCATTCACCACCCTTGGCGAATGGGTCCCACCTAGGACCTAAAACCAAGTGTTAGAAATAATGTTGTGTTTAATGTTGTTTTTCAGTTTAAGACTCAAAAATACACTTAATATAAGCATATGTGGGCATAAAGAGACAAAATAAAGCATGAGAAGGGTTTAAATAGTGAAAATATTTCTAGAAAAGCATGAAATCTTGTTATAAGATTTTACAACACTTGAAAATAGGACTTGTTAATGAGTGAAAAGGTGGTTTTTAGGTGAATTGGATTAAATAGAATATAAAAGAATGTAGAAATTTCTTACAACACTTCACAACACCTTCACAAGACGTCGTTCTTTGAATTTTAGCACCAAAATAAGCATGTTCAAGCCAAGATACATCATAAAATCAAAGCAACATAGTTCCAACACCATGAAATAATACCTAAAAGACCATGAAAATGATGAGGGGCCATTGTTTGATGGCACATAGATAACACAAAGAAAAATTAACATAAAAAACACTAGATTTTACATGGAAAACCCAATGAGGGAAAAGCCACAATGAGGATTAACTCAAAATATAAAGTAGTTCTAAAACCAACTATATAAGGCTCATTACCAAGGGGTCACTACCCTGAATAGGACTCACTTTTTGAATACAAAATCTCACTGCCTCTAAAAATATTACAAAACAAAAATTCTCTTCACAGCAAAATGAACTAAAAATAGTGCACCTAATAAGTGTTGATATAGTTTTGATGACGCTCAGTAAACTGTCTTGACACACTTCATCATATTTTCACTTCTTCTCCTTCACATTCACAATTGCCTCATCGATCTCTCAATCTTCAAAAAAAAATTAACATATATACTTGATCCATCCGCAAGCATCAATTATGTCAGCCTAATTAGATGCATCTCCTTGTTTACCAAAATTACTAAATGTTGGCTTCAAGAATTTGCATCCAATAAACCAAAGCATGTAGCATACTTTATCTTGTCTGCATAGACCGAAGATAGGTGGCACATATATCTGCATAACACAAATTGATTCACCATATCATAACTTATTCATGAAGTCGACTAGAAATAGACTTTATTGCAAAAAGTAATCAATAAAATAATGTTGATATGTCATACGAGCACCAAAGCATGAGAGATTCTAAAAATGCATTCTTTCAACATCCATAAACTGTTTCCCAAATCCAAGAGAAGCAAATATCTACTGTGGAGGATTACAAACTAAAATACTAGAGGGTGTAGCTTGTATACCGGTTCAAATACCAAACCAAAATACCTAATGAAGCGCTGACTTAGATTTGCAATCGAAACCCACATAACATGGTGGCATCAATGACAACCCAAAACTATAGAGATAGTCATTCTTCTTCATTCTTTCAACATAAAGAACACCCTCCTAGGTTCTCCTTGTTGAGAATTTACTCACCTTGTGAGGTTGATATTCAATTTAATTAGGACTCCTAGGACATTATTGAATGAATTGAGGATAATAGTGATGTTTGATGACCTAGGACATAAAGCGCCCATTTTCCTATTATTCATTTTAGTGAACTTGACATCTTGAGCATTCATTTTTTGATTTGGAGTTCATTACAAATTCCTAGATATAGGTTTCATTCACTCTTGCATTGAATCTTGCACTAGTGAAATTACATCTAGGGTCTCTTACATCTTGCATTAGCGAAATTACATCTAGGGTTTCTTCCATTTACATTAGTGAAAATACATCTATGGTTTCTCACATTTGTATTAGTGAAAGTGCATATAGGTTGCATTTTTAGTTTCTTGCATCATCTCATCTCATTGAAAAATTGAAAAGTGCATTATTAGTCATCCTCATTGCATTTAGGAACATTGTTTTGCATTCAAATTTGAAAATATTACATTCAAATTTCCATCCAATTACATGTCACTAGTTACTTTTTATGGCCTTCAATTGAACAAATTTCTATTTTTCAACATCAGGTCCCCAGGTAGGCAACCTGGGAAGGCTATAAACAACTCAAAATTTTCTATTTTTATATAAAAAACCTACCCTAGGACAAAAACACCCTTATTGGCATCTTTGTCCCTCTTTGGCTTCTTACCTCAGAATCTTGTCTGAGTTCATTGCATTCTATTCAAGTTTCTGGAACCTTCAAATTCCTTCAATAGGACCAAGATGCCCTTAATGGCATCTTAGTCCCTATTGAGTTTGAAGCTATGATTTTCAGGATTTAAATCTACTTTTCTGTGTGTCCTAAGACTCTTGGTAACATATACTGTAAGTATGGAAAGTTTTTGGAACACCTATTTTACACATCTTGGTCAAAAACATCAATTTAGGGCAGTCATTTTTGAAATCATTTCAATTACAAGCATCATTAGATCTAAGAATGCTCACATTTTTGAAACTTTGCATAATATGGATAAAATTATTTTTCACTTTTGTATATACAATTTTTACATTCATAAAAATTTTCATAAGTTTGATAAAGGTGCTTTTCATTTATTGATATACATTGTTTGCATTCTTAAAGTTTTGCATACATTGGATACATGTGTTTTCCATATTTGGATATACATTTTTTACATTATTAAAGCAATGCATGAGATGGTTAAAAGTGTTTTTCATTTTTGGTCAAACAATGCTAGTACCTTACCTTTCACGCTAAGAAAAGGTCCATATCTCCTCCCTATGAGAGTGTTTTAGTGAAAGAGAATACAACCTTTCACAATCCTAACAATAATATTCATTTTTCTCCTAATATCTCTCCTATTTGTGAAGGGGACATTTTGGTGTTAGAAGAACCAATCAATGAGAGTTTTGAGAGTCCTAGTTGTTTCTCTCCCCTTACCTCTCTTAGTGAACAAGGAATTTATGATCATGAAGAAACAACCATAGGTAATTATGATGACCACATAACCCTTGAAACTTTAACTAGTCTACATTCATCTCCCAACATCTTCAGCTTAAATGGTGATAATGTTCTAGAGGATGAAAGTATAAGTAAAGATATGTTGGTGTTGGATGATCAAAACTTTAAGATCTATGAGAACCCTCTTTTTTATCCTTCCCTTACCTATCCTATTATGGAATAAATGAATGAAACCATAAATTATAATGGCAATCACATTTGTTCTTCTCCTAGTGTATCTCCTAGTTGTGAAGATGATACTTTGATGTTAGAAGATCTAATTGATGAAAGTCATGGGAATCTTGATTTCCTCTCTTCCCCTAGAGAAAACATCCTTGAACAAGACAACATTGTTGATGAACAAGACAATTCAACCATTTATAGCTCCCTTGAGTGTGATGAAGTTATCTTAGAAGAACCAATCCTTCAATATCAAGAACATTTTGTTTGTGGTTCTACTAAAAACTATCCTACTAGCGAAGATATAATGATGGAATAAAATGAGAACATTGACAATAGTAATTCCTTAGATGAAGATGATAAAGTGACATTAGACTCCTCTTCACTAAAGAATCATGAAAATAAGGATAAGTCTTTTGAGGTTATGCACATTAGATACCCCTTGTGATGTAGCATAGGGGTGTCAAACCATTTAATATGCAAATCAAGTTGATATCAACAAGATTTCAAAGTAAATCAAATGATTTTTCCCAAAATTTACCCTCTAATCATGCTTTCCTTGTAGCATATGCAACCCAGTTTAAGGGATTTTTCAACCCAACTTACCAAAACACCTCAAACAAATTAGTGAATCAAATACCCTTTTCAGGGTTATACAACATATGTGAAAACTAATACTGATTCTTTTGGACCAACTTTGAGAACCAATAACACACCTCTGCCCTAGGCTAGTGAATTAGCCCTCTTTTACAAAGAGAGTTCCACCTATTCGATTGTTCTTCACCTAATCACCTTGGACAATATTTTATTCTATCACAAAACAATAGATTTCAAGATTAGTTTTTCCATTTAAGGCCTTTATTTAACACTATTCTAGAAAACCCTCACTTTACCATGCAAAGGCATAAGGTTTATAGGAAATCACACCTCCAGGGCTTACGCAATAAAAAAAATTCCTCAAAAAAATTCCAAATTACCTACAAAAACTCACCAAACCTTCACAAGACTAGTTATTTCATAAAATTGTCAAAACCCTATCATGGTTCCTCATTTTCATGGTGAAATAACACTACCCAGCCATAGGGATTCACGCCACCATCAAATTTATTCACTCTCTTAGTTCTCAAAGCATTGAAACATATAAAATAACATCTTACAAGTTAATCCATTGAGCTTGATAGGGTTAAACAGTAGGTGGATTGGTTAAAACATTATTTTATTTCCTTGAAAACCCTTAACTTAGCAAAACAGGGTAGTCACAATGAAATGAAGATATCTCTTACAAAACTCTGAGTTAAGACTTCAAATTGAAACTTTAAATGAGAATAGATATATATACCTACATCCACAAAATCTTTTAGACCATGTCACACCTGTACGGGTCCATACAACACAAAGAAACTTCAAGAAAAATAGAGAAAAAAGTATATTTGAATGTTGAAACTTAATGAAATTGCTTCCAAAATGTGATCAATCAACCTTGAAAATGCCATGGAGAGGCCTTTTAATATATTTTCAATTCAAAATAACATTCCCAACTCCTTTTTAAACTAAAACTCTTAATATCTCAATAAACTGCATTTTGACAACTTCTTAACAACTTTACATCTATTTCAAATTTCTAATTGACTCCTAGGACATAATTGTCTTAAAAACCCCCCATTACATAGCATATGGTCCTTTGGACCTCATTTAACAAGATTAAACATAAAACGTGGCCTTACTAACCCATTGATCATTGACCAAATCTTCAAACGATCAAAATGTCTTATCAATAAGGTGTAGGTGCTCCTGCACCATACACCCGGGCTTAAAAAGATTCATGCCCCATGAATGATAGTAGAAAATTGTTCTTATCTACCTTTTTTCAACTCCATGCCCTCCATAGGCTTTTGCAATTGACATTCTCCTCCAGGATGGTGTGCATGCTATCCTTTTCTCATACTTCTCTTTGTCCTCTCTTTGCCTCAACTTGTCTTCTACCAATTGATCTGCTCCATATTCCTAAATGTTGTTTATACCTATAAATGGTTCCCTTACTATCCCTAGACCTGCACATAACATATTACCATACATACCTTTACCTTTTTACATCACTTCCCTACTCTTGTCAAGCACAACAATCTTAGAAAACTTTGCCTTGACAGTGCCAAACTGCCCTCCAATCTCATGCACTATTATCGGACAACTCATAGTCCCTGGAAGGATGGTGTCATCACCCATACTCTCAACCTACATTTGCACATTATCCTTTCCTTGACCTATTTTTGGCATCAACATGCTACTCTCATTCTTCAAAATAGAAACACCCTTCCTTTGATTGGTTTTAGACTTAGCCATAGGTCCATCTTCCACCTTTAAAGTCTTAACTATCCTTGTATCATTCCTTGGTGCCTTTCCTATTGTTCCAACATCATTAACGTGCTCCATACCTGCAAATACACTAGTCTTGGTATCCTCAAGCCTTAGAGGCTCCCTTTTTCCAAAAATGACAACCTTAGACTTACCCTTATCTTCTCCACTTCCCTGCAAAGGAGCTAGCTTAAAACTCTTGTCATCCTTCTTGATAGTATAGGTTTTTTCTCTACCATCATACATAGACCTTTTGTCAAATTTCCATGGTCTCCCCAATAGAAAATGGCAACAATCCATTGGTAGAACATCACATAAAACCCTATCCTTGTACTCCCCAATCTGAAAATCTACATATGGTTGTTCATTCACCACTAGAATTTGGCTATCATTTACCCAAGAGGCTTTGTATTGTGCTACATGAGGAATTTTCTCTAGTTTCAACTTATCTACCATCTCCCTAGACACCATATTTTCTCGAGAACCTGAATCAATGACCACTTGACATACCTTACCTCTACACTTGCATGAAGTTCTGAATAGACTCCTTCTTTGACTCATGTCTTCCTCCCTAGGTGCCTGCAACAAATTTTTTATCATAAGTGCTTCTCCCACCTCTGGGTATGAAAGAGTACTTGAACTTCAACATTCTTCTTCTTGTATCAGTTGTGTTCTTCTTTCACTCTTCCTATCACCACTTGATTGAACCTTGGTTTTGAGGACACTTGAATGATGGATGTCCAAATTCATTGCATCTATAACACCTACTTGAAAACTCATTGAAATATCTCCTTTTTTGATGTTTTTTCTTCCACCTCTCCATCATCCACTTGCTTCAGGTGCTTGTTCTTTGTTCTTATCAACATCTTGAAGGTCTTCCTTGGTCTTTTTTTATGTTGAAGTTGTACCTTTGCACCTAGAAGTGTTGCCTTACCTCTTGCTACCTTCTCTTGTCTCCTCTTAAGTTTTTCTTCAATATCAACAGCCATTTGAAAACATTCTTCCAATATTTTAGGTGCCAACACACTGATCTCATCTTGAATATTATACCTCTGACCATTGAGATACCTAGCCACCTTCTCTTCTTCATCTTCTTCATTTTTTTCTCTTATACTTAACCTATAAAACTCTTCAGTATATGTTTGCACATCTAGATCCTTTTGCATAAGATTTTGAAGTCTTTTAAGCAATTAAACATTATAATCTTTAGGTAGGAACGTACCTTTGATTTTTTCTTCATTTTCTCCCAAGAATTTATCTTGTTCTTTCCTTGTTTCTCCCTCTCATCTTGCACAAAATTCCACCACAACAAGGCATGTCCCTTCAACTTGGTTTTTCCAAAGCATTGAAACATCTAAACTAACATCTTACAAGCTAATCCACTGAGCAACAGGGTTAATCAATAGGGGGATTGGTTAAAACATTATGTTGTTTACCTCAAAACCCTTAACTCAGCAAAATAGGGCAATCATAATGAAATGAAGATATCTCTTACAAAAATTTGAGTTAAGACTTCACATCAACTTTAAATGAGAATAGATATATATAAATACATCCATAGAATATTTTAGACCATGTCACACCTATACGGGTCTATACAACACAAAGAAACTTAAGGAAAAATAGAGAAAATGCAGATTTGAACTTTGAAACTTAATGAAATTGCTTCCAAAATGTGATCAATCAACCTTAAAAATTCCATGGAGAGGCATTTTAGTACCTTTTCAATTCAAATCTACCTTTCAAACATTCCCAACTACTTTTTAAACTCTAAAACTCTTAATATCTCCATAAACTACATTTCGACAACCTCTTAACAACTTTACATCTATTTGAAATCTCTAATTGACTGTTAGGACATAATTGACTCAAGAACCCCCCATTACATAACATATGGTCCTTTGGACCTTATTTAAAAAAAATTAACACAAAAAACCCTTACTAACCCACTGATCACCCAAAAAATCTTCAAAGGATCAAAATTTCTTGTTAATAAGGTGTAGGTGCTCCTGCACCACCTTCGAGTGCTCTCTCGAGCCTAAGCTTATCATTTTCCATGCTCTCAAAA